>WOXC01006284.1:0-69251 GCA_011680675.1 Gymnobelideus leadbeateri
ACCCAAGATGGCAAAGTAAAGGGATCACTCAAGCCAAACTCAATTAACATTTCCCTTCAAACAACTTTAAAATAACATGGCAAAATTATTTCTGGAGCAGAATAACTGACAGAAAGTGGAAGGGAGACATTTTTCAGCCTAAGACAACTTAGGTGGTCAGAAGGCTAGATCTCACTAGGAAGGGAATTGACATAATACATGTTGAAAATACTATCTATGAATGTTGGAGGCAGCAGTGACAGCAGCAAAAGTTTTGGAAATTCTCATTGACTAGAGATATTAAGGGGATTCGATGATGGATCAAAAAGAGAGAGAGAGAGAGATTACAGAGATGCCTATACTGGGACTGGGTGCAGGAATAGGCACAGTTTGGAAACTTCATTCCTGATTACAGAATATGACCTGGAGGTCATACTTCCAGAATGGTAAAGAGCACTTGCAATAGCAAAGGAGTAGAAGCCCTGATTACAGTTCCAGGGCAGAGAGAGCATGGGCCTTGGTACCAGTTTGAAGATCCAGGGCAAAGAGGACTATCATTGGGGATTACAAGATAAGGAGCAGAAAGCAAAACAGGAAGGGAGTGACCACATTTGTTTAGTAATGTTACTAGGTAACCTATTTTTTTTTCTTTTAAATGAAATAGGAAAAACCCATTGGATAAAGCATGTATGAAATTTTCAGAATTGCATTTTATTGAGAATGGATAGAAATAGTAAGCAATGATTATCATAATGTTGATTATCATAACATATCATAAAATATCATTTGGATTATTAGGTATCCATTACCTTTCATAACACTGATTTCTCTAGGTTTTTCCCTTCCCTGTCTGAACATTAATCTGTCTACTTTGCTACTTCATAATCTATCTTGATCTCTTAACATGAATGTTCCTTGGGAATCTCTCCTGAGTCCTCTTCTCTTCTATCTATACATACTTTCTTAGAAAACTTGTCAGCTTTCATCAGGGTTCAAATATCATTTCTATACAAATAACTATCAAATCTGCATGATCATCGGTAATTTCGTTCTACTCACACTTCATTCTCAGTCTACCGAATATGACCTGTAAGCATCTCAATCTCAATAAGTCCCAAACTGAACTTATTACAAGATACTTTCCTATTGCTATTAAGAATGCCACTATTGCTGTTTTTCTGGCTGGAATCATGGCGGGCATAGAAGAAAAGAAGAAGCTCCCATCCATTCTAGAATCCCTTCTGAAAAACAGAAAGGCCTCTGCAATACTGAAGGCCAAATGCTTGAAGAGGATGGCTATCAAAAAGGTCCATAAAATATGGAGAAAAGTTATCTATGAAAAAGCTAAGGCCTACCATAAGGAGTACAGACAGATGTACAGAAGTAAAATCTGGCTGGCTAGAATGGCACGCAAAGCTGGCAACTGCTACGTACCTGCTGAACCCAAGCTAGCTTTGGTGATCAGAATTAGAATCCCCTTAATATCTCTAGTCAATGAGAATTTCCAAAACTATTGCTGCTGTCACTGCTGCCTCCAACATGGTGCTAGCCCAAAGGTCCAAAAAGTATTGCAGCTTCTTCGCCTTCGCCAAATCTTCGATGGCACTTCTGTTAAGCTTAATAAGGCCTCAATTAACATGCTGAGGATTGTGGAACCATACATTGCATGGGGTTATCCAAACCTGAAGTCTGTGAATGATTTGATTTACAAGTGTGATTATGGCAAGATCAAGAAGCAGAGAATTTCCCTGACAGATAATGCCCTTATTGTAAAATCTCTTGGTAAATATGGAATTATCTGCATGGAGGACTTGATCCATGAAATCTACACTGTTGGCAAGCACTTCAAAGCTGCCAGCAACTTCCTGTGGCCCTTCAAATTATTTTCTCCACAAGGGGGAATGAAGACTACACATTTTGTGGAAGGTGGAGATGCTGGTAACAAGGAAAACCAGATCAACAGGCTTATTAGAAGAATGAACTAAAGGTCTCTGCACCATGATTATTTTTCTAATGGTCTGTTAATAAAAATGCATGTGACGGAATTGAAAAAAAAAAAAAGAATACCACTATCATCTCATATATCCCCTTCCCCCTCCCACCTTGAGAGTTTTTCATTGAAAATTTTTTTAATAAAGGAAAAAAGCTAGCACAACTGATTGACACATGGAAAAAGTCTGAAATCATATAGTGTGTAAACTCCATGAATGGCTATACTAGGGATGTCATCTATTTCTTCATTTGAGTACTATTTGATCTATGTGATTTTGTTGCATTTACTTTTTATTTTTTTTTGTATATAATTTTCTGTTTACATTGTTGTGGCTACTATGCATATTGTTTCTTTGGTTCTACTAATTTCAATTTGCATCAATTCATATAGATCTTCCTATGCTTCTCTGTATTTACCACACAAGTCACAGTAATATTCCATTACATTCATGGTAGTATTTGTTCAGCCATTCCCCATTTAACAGGCATATACTTCATTTCCAATTCTTAGATATCACAAAAAGTTCCACTATAAATATTTTGTAATATATATGGACTTTTTTTTCTTATTTTTAGCTTCCTTGGAATATAAACCCAGTTATGGAGTCTCTGATTCAAAGGACCATTTTACTCATTTTGTTTGCATAATAACAAATTACTTTCCAAAATGACAGTATCATTTCACCAACAATATATTAGCGTGCTTATTTTCCTACAACCTCTCCAACATCAACTGTTGCCATTTTTGTCATATTTTACAATTTGTAGAGTATGAGGTAAAACCTCAGAGTTGCTTTCATTTGCTGAGGAAAATTATTGTTGATATTGTTGATCTGAGGCATTTTTTTCATATTCTGAATACTTTGCTGTTCTTTTCAGAATTGTTTGTTTATATCTTTTGACCATTTTCTATTGGGGAATGACTATTAGTTGTGTCTGTAGGTTTGTATAACATGTGTGTAATATACATGTGCATATTATATAACATAAATATTATGTGTATTTTACATCATATATACATATATGTGCACATATACACGTACATGTACATATACATACACACAAAATAATTTGGATACAGTATAGGATTCTGGAAGTCCTGGTTCTGAGTCCTTTATTCTGATCTTTATGAACTGTGTCACTAAAGACAAATCACTTTAGCTTTCTGAGCCTCAGTTTCTTTGTCTGTGATCATAATGGCTATAGTATTGTTATACATTGTTGTGAAGTGCAATGAACTCATATTATATACTGTTAGGATCAAATGAGATATTTGCAAAGTGCTTAGCACCATGCCAGGCACTTGATAGGTGCTATGTAAATGTTTATTCCCTTCCCTTTCCCTTATTTCTGCCATAGGAGAGAGATTTCTATAGTTTACTTTTGTGGTTTAAAAAGTGTTGGTTCTAGGCAAAATTTGGCTTTAGCCTATTTCCCCTTTTACATGCTCCTCAAGAAATCCTACCTCTCAGACTTTTATTTCATCTGATCTCTTTTGGACCATCAGTTCCTCCTTCCAACACAACTAAAACATTCTGTGCCTTTTCTTCAAAATCTCACTAAGTGATTAGCTGGCTAATCAGATAAGCTTGTTTATGTTAAATATTAATTTAATAGCTTAAGTGACTGACAATTGCCATCTCCTGTAAGATTTGTAATGGAATTAGAAAGCTGTAGAGGTACAATGGGGTGAATTTAATCCTGGAAATTACTGGAGTATATTAGGGTGTTTTTTTATATCCTTCAAATTAATCTCACCATATGATTTCTAACTTTGCCTATCTACACACTGGATTAGGGAGAGCATCATATATGGGAATAGGCACTGACTGGTTCTGCATTCAGAATCCATCGTTTGAAATCCTACTTCTGAAGCTTGCTCTCTGTATGACCATGAAAAAATAATTTGATCTCCTTGGTTATTAGTTTCCTCATCTGCAAAATGAGTGGGCTGGCTACATGGCCTCTGAGATCCTTTTTAGTTCTATATTTATGATGCTAATGTCAACATGTTCTGTATATATTTCCCATAAAGCACGAGGGTATTCTTAGCTTGCATATGGCAGGTAAATCCCAAAACTGATCTTAGATTTTGGACTGTCTCTTCTGTGTTCTGAGGTAAATGAATATTGATCCTGAAAATGAAGCTTCCAGGTTTGGAATCCACTTTGGGAGTTCAAGAAGTTCATCAAGCTTGGGTTCTTTGGTTCAAAGTGATAGGCAGCAAATACCCAATGTTAATCCTGCAAAATGTCTAACATTTAGATGAAGTTAAAATATCAACCTCTGAAGAGAATACAACAGAATTTATTTCTGCTTCTTTTTAAAGACTTTCTTCCAATGTATGCTTGTGTTTGCTATTTATTTTATGTATAGAAAAAAAAATATATATATATATCCAAAGCAGAGAGACCTTTTAGTGGAGAAAGAGGAGGGGAGGAGTGATACAATCTTGAGGCCCAGCAGAGGCATTTTAGACTTGCATAGCAAACAAGCACAAGTTTAAAAGTAATTTTGCTTTCCTTTTTTATCTTACAAGTTTCATTATTTGCATCATACACAAGGAATTAAGCTTTTGGTTTCTCAATGCCAACAGACTTTTGAGTGTTAATTAATTCACATCAAGATTAACCTAGTTTTCTCCTCAAACTACAAAAATTTCAAAACAAAAACAACAACAATTAATTTTTAGTATATGAAAATGATTTATTAATGAACATGATTTTCACATGTAAATAGGTCTTGGAAGATGAAAGTTTTGGTAGTGTCCTGGTTTCTGGTGTAAAGGCATTTAATTTACAATGACATTTTTCTTCAATCACATGCAGTGTTTCATTCAAGTGTTTATAAAATCCTTTCAGTGTAGTTCCTTCCATTTCTCCAAGATATGCTTGAGGAAAGCCGGTGCATTTTGGGTGGTTTCTGCTATTTGTAACAGATATAAACACTTATTAAGTGTTTATTCTGTGCCAGGCACTATATTCAATATCCAAAATGTTCTTTGCATATGAAAAGAATAATCAAGGAAAGTAATGAAAGTCTCTGATCTTAACAAGAAGCTAAGTTTTACATATCAGTCCAAAGGAGAATAGGACAGCTTTCTGCAGAGTGGGAATTCAAGCTGTGAAAAATACTCCTGTTGCTCATCCATGAAATCTTCAAGATTTTAGTTCTCTCTAAAAATAAAAACATTGATTAATCTTTTTTAAATATTTAAACTCTTTATATTCTATAAACTTTAGTATTCTGTTCAGGTGGGTTTCTCCACTCAGTACTATTGAAACTGCTGAACACTACTGAAAAATAATATCAGAGCACACAGCAGTATGTCCATGGTGTAGTTTATAGAAACATATTATTAACTCTTTTGTAAAACATTGCTGATCTTTCCAGACACAACATATTAGTTAGGAGCTTGTTTGCAGTGGCATCAGAGACAGCAGACAAATCTATGAATATCTGAAAGTATGTATGATTTCCAATTGTGTCTTGAAGAAGATAACATGTAACTTTCATTAAATCCTTCTGTATTTTCCTGTTGACTATAGAAATTCTTTCTATACATCTTCCAGTAAGCCATATTGACTAACTCAATACTTGGCTCACTTGGAAATGTATTGACAATTAATTTAGACTTTCCATTCTGCAAACATTTATTAAACACACTGTACTTCAAACTGTAATAGGCTTTAGGATTATACTGCTATATATGACATTGACTCTGTTCTCATGAACCATACACTCTAATGGAGATCTGGTGGGAGACTCATATAACTAAAAGGTTATGGCATAAGTAAACACTGATAGCAATAGTACAAGGGGAGCAAAAGATGAATATGAAGAAAAGGTCCAAGCAAAGTTCTTTCTGAGAAATTTGAAGGAGAAAAAACTTTCACCAAAGGGCAGAAATGAGGAAAATATCAGGAAAAGCTACACCTTAATTGGACTTTGAAGGAAAAGGCTTTGGCAGGTGGAGATAGAGGGTGAGTTTATTTAAAAACAATGACAGGGAGACATGGAGCCAATATGGAAGAGCAATAAGAAGCAATAACCTGAGTTCTTCATGATGTTTTCTGAACAGATCCTAGAAAATGCACCAGATCAAATCTTAGAGTCAGGAAGACCTGAATTCAAATATGCCCTCAGACACTTACTGACTGTGACTCTGGGCAAGTCACTTAATTCTGCTTGCTTCAGTTTCCTCATATGTAAAATGAGCTGGAGAAGAAAATGGCAAGCCGCTTCAGTACCTTTGCCAAGAAAACCCCAAATGAGGTCTTGAAGAGTTTGATGTGACTAAAATTACTGAATGACAAAATTCCTCACTATAGCTCACTCCTTCCTTATATCTAATCTGTTTCTGAGACCTATTGATTTCACCTTTGTAAGATCTCTTGAATATGGCCCCTTCTCTCCTCTGATATTGCCACCACTCTAGTGAAAGCCGTCATCATTTCATACCTAGACAATTGTAATAGCCTGCTTGTGGTTATGCCAACTTCAAGCTTCTCCTTACTCCAATCTATCCTCCATTCATCCACCAAAGTGATTCTCCTAAAGTGCAAGTCTGACTATATCATCTTGCTACTCAGAAAACTCCAGTCAAAGATCAAAGAAAAAATCCTTGATTTGGGGGCCAAAACCCTTTATTACCTAGCCATCTCTCAGCTTTCTGGATTCCTTGGTTTTCTTTAAGTCTCAGCTAAAATCTCATTGTATGGGAAGCCTTTCCCAACCTCCCTTAATTCTGGTGCCTTCCCCCCTTTAATTATTTTCTTTTTATCCTATATAAAGTGTGTTGACAAATATTTGTTTGCTTGTTGGCTCCCCCATTAGATTATGATTTTCTTGTGTACAAGGACTATCTTTTGCTTCTTTTTGTATATCCGGTGTTTAGCATAGTGTCCAGCTAATTATTAAGCACATAGTAGATGCTTAATAAATGTGTATTAACTGACTGATTGTGTTCTGTGCAAAGGAAAAGAGAAGAGTGACAGTGTAACTGAAGCAGATTGCATCAGACCTAGAGAATTAATGTTAAGCATGAATCTCTCTCATCATTCTGTTCTTTATAAAGAGAGGACAGTGAATCAAGTTAAGAAAAAGTATAAAAGAGTAAAATGGAATGAAGTATATAATTAATCATTCTAACTGAGAAAACATGTAGGATGAACTCAGCCATAAAGCAGATGAAGACAACAGAATGGATTAAAAAAGCAGAACCTAACAATATCTTGTTCATAAGAAATTCACCTAAAACATCTTCATGTAGAATTAAGATAAGGGACTGTAAAGAAATCTATGTTTCACCTAAATTTTAGAAAGGCAAAGGAAGATAACATGGTCTCAGACTAGGGAAAAGGTAGCATAGGCTCAATTAAAATAGAAAGGAAAACTACATTTTTGCTGAAAGTTTACCTAGACAATGAAATTATATCAATACCAAACACACATGCACCAAATGATACAGCTCCTAAATAATTTACAGGAAAGTTTATGTGGAGCAATATGTTATAAAATTATAATAGTGAGGGACCTCAATGTAATCCTATAAGAACTAGGTAAGTTGAATCAAAGAAAATAAATAAATAAAGAAGTTTAGGCCCTGAATAGAAATTTGGAAAAGTTAGATGTATTACACTTCTGGAGATTAGTGGATGGAAAAAGGGAAGAATGTACGTATGACTCAGTTGTGCGTGGTACTTTTACAAAAAGTGACCCTAGATTAGACAGTTTGCTGATACAGTAGATAGATTGTTATACCTGGAGTCAGGAAGAATTGAATTCAAACCTGACTTCAGACACTTACTGACTGTGTAACCTTAAGCTAATTACTTAAACTCTGTCTGCATCATTTTCCTCATCTGTATTATGGGTATAATAATCGCATGTAACTCCCAGGGTTGTTGTAAGGATAAAACAGATTTATTTGTAAAGTGCTTTCTGTTAAAAGTGGCATATAAATTCTAGAGCTATTATAAAATCCTCACAAACAGATGAAGAAAGGCAGGAATATGGAATACATTATTTATGGCCCAAAACACAATAAAAATATGATGATGGTATGATTAAAAATTAATTGGGGACTAAATAACTTATTCCTAAAGAATCACTGGGTCAAAAAGTTATATAATCAATAGATAATTTCATTAAAATTAATGACAACAATGAAACAAAATAACAGAAATTTTTAGCTGTACCTAAGGTACATCTGTAGGGAAAAATTTATATCTCAGTATTTTCTTCAATAGAAGGGAGAAAGAACAAATCCATGCATTAGGCATGCAGCTAAAAGAATAAGAAACCAAGAGGTCAAACCCTCATAATTAAATGCCAAAATAGGAATCTTGAAAATAAAAGAGATTAATGAAATTGAAAACAAATAACTTATTGAATTAATACATAAAATAGAAACTGTTTTTAAACAATAAAACGGGTAAACCATTAGCTAATTTGATTTTTAAGGAGAAAGAAGAAAATCAAATTAATAATAACAAATATTACAAACAATAAACAAATAGTAACAAATAATAGTAACAAAAATTGAAAAATGTTCAGAACCACTTAAAAATAAAGTTATTTTTAAAATTTTACCCAATTACATGTCAATAAAACTGACTCCAAAAAAAAACCAGATGAATATTTACAAAAATGCAAAGTTCCCACATAAGCCAAACAAGAAACAGGGGATTTAAATAATTTAGTATTGGGAAGAAAAATTGAACATGCCATAAACAAGCTCCCAAGGGAAAATAAAATAAAATTCCAGAACAAGATGTATGAACAAATAAATTAGAAAACAATTTTGGAGAATAATTCAAATTTTATTTTTAAAAAATGTTAAAGAAGGAGTTCTATAAAATTCCTTTTCTGTGTGTGCAAATATGGTCCTGATACTTTAACCAGGGAGTGTTAAATGGAGAAAGAAAATAATAATCCAATGTACTAATGAATATTGTTGCAAAATTTTTAATAAAATATTTTTAAGGGGACTACTAGACCATATCACAAATCTTATACATAATGGCCAGTTTGCATGCAGAATTTGTTCAATATTAAGAAAGCTATAAGCATAATTGATGATATTAATAATAAAAACAGGAAAAATTATATAATTTAAGAGGAATAGAAAAATCTTTTGACATGATAAAATACTTGGTTCTATTTAAAAAAAACACTAGAAAGCTAAAGAATAAAAAGAACTTTTCTTAGTATAATATATGGTATCTAGCTAAAAACAGAAATCAGCATTTTTTTTCATCACAGGAATAAATTAAGGCTTTTTGAGTATAATTTAGGATTAAACCCAGATATTCATTACCACTATTACTATTTGATATAGTGCTAGAAATACTAGCTAGAATGATTACATAAGGAAAAAGAATGGATGGAATAAGTATAGGCAAAGATGACACAAAATTACCACTTTTTGTAGATGATAGGAAATTTGACTTGGAGAACCTTTGAGTCAATAAGAAATTAATTGAAACAACTAGTTGAAAAAAGTTTAGCAATATCATAGGACATAAAATAACATCCCCCCCAAAGCATTAACATTTTTTAATGTTAGCTGAAAAATACATTAGGAAGAGATAGAAAAATTCCACTTAAAACGAATACAGAATGTTTAAAATATTTGAGAACCTACTTGCCAAACCATCCACAAGAACAGTACAAAATATATTTTACACAAATAAAAACTGATGTAAATAATTGGAGTAATATTAAATGTTCATAGGTAGGCTGAGCCAATGTAATAAAATTGTAGTACTTGTTGTTGACTTGCCTAGGATCATACAGATAGTAAGTGTCTGAGGCAATATTTGGACTCAGAAAGATGATTATGACGCCAGGCCAGGTGCTCTTTCCACTACATCATATATATTAATTTAGCCAGTGCCAAACCAACTGAACTACTTAGGGGGGAAAAAAGCAAAAATAAATCAAGGATTTCAAGAGAAAGAGGAAAATGTTGAAAATAAGGGGATGTAGCAATGACAAAACTATACTAGAAAGCAGCAATCATCCAAGCAAGCACAAAATCAAAAAATAGACTGGAAGAAAAGTGCAAACAAACAAACAAACAAACAAACAAAAACTCATAATAAAAAGCTACTACAGTTGGAAGGAAGAACAAAACACAAACTCAGACGATGGCAACATGAAAACAGCTACAATCAGAGCCTCAAAGAAAAAATTCTAACTTAAGAGGCACCAGAAAAACCCAACAAGAATTTCTGGAAGAGTTAAAGAGAAAAGAGTGATAAAAGAAAAATTGGTGTGGGAGGAGGGAGTGATAGTGATGCAAGAAAATTATGAAAATAGAATCAACAGCTTGGGGAAAGCTGCACAAAAAAGATACCTTATAAATAGAATTGGCTTACTGGCAAAAAAAAAAAAAGACAAAACTTAACTGAAGAACAAAATTCCTTTAAAAAAAAAAAAAACAAGGGGCGGCTAGGTGGCGCAGTGAGTAGAGCGTTGGCCCTGGAATCAGAATGACCTGAGTTCAGATCCGGCCTCAGACACTTAACGCACACCCAAATGAAAAAACCTAGCCGTGTGACCTTGGGCAAGTTACTTAACCCCAATTGCCCTCCAAAAATCACAAAAAAAAACAAAAACAGAATTGGTCAAAGGGAGAAAAGGCACAAAAGCTCACTGACAAAAGCTCATCCCTTAACAATTAAAATTAAGCCAGTAGAAGCTATTGACTACAAGAGACTTCAAAAAATAATAAAATAAAGTAAAAAATAAAAAGAAAACAGAAGAAAATTTGAATTTTTTTGTCAGAAAACAATTGACTGATGGTAGATGTAAGAGATCATTTTACAATTATTAAACTACCTGAAAGCCATGATAAAAAAAAAAGAGCCTAGACATCACATTTCAAGATTGCACACCACATGTTAAAGGAAAATTACCCTGATATCTTAGATTCAGAGGGAAAAATAGAAATTCAAAGAATCCACCAATAAACTTCTCAAAGAGATCCAAAACTGAAAACTCACAGGAATGTTATAGTCAAATTCCAGAGCTCCCAGGAGAAGGGGGGGAAATATTGCAAGCATCCAGACAAAAACAACTTAAATATTGTGAAGTCAGAGTGATGATCACATAATATTTGGCAGCTTCTATGTTAAAAGAGTAAAGGGCTTAGAATATGATATTCCAGGTGGAGCCAAGATGGCAGAATGGAAGCAGTAACTTCTCTAAGCTCCTCCATGAATCCTGTCACTAGACCTTAAGAAGTGAATCTGAATGGATTTTGGAGTGACAGAAACCACTAGGAGATGGATCATGACAGAATCCAGCCCAAGAAAATGCCCATATGGTTCCAGACAGGGGGAGTGTGAAGCACCTGGGGGTTGTACAGCTTGGACTAGAGAGCAGATGAGCTGACTACAGCAGAGAGAGAAGGAGCTCCAGCTGGAAGACTCACCCATCCCAAGGGCGATCTGCAGCTGTCTCACCACCATCTCAGTACAGGATGGGAGAAATCATTGGAGCCAGGTAAGAGAGGGCTCAGGGCCCACAGCAGAGACAGCAGCTTCTCCTGGGGCTTTCAGACACCAGCCTGGAAGTTTAAAAATTGCCTGCCTGTTTTTCCAGGGGCCAGAATGACAAAGTAAACTCTGGCTACTCCAAATCCCCCTCCCTGACCTAGAAAGCCCAAAGATAAGTGTCCCACCTAGAGTGAAATCCTAAGATAGTAGAAATAGCCTCAGGCTTGGGAGTCATTGAGAAGGGGTGTAACTGAGGCAGCAAGGAGCCTGAAGACAAAAGGGGGAGGGGTCCCAACAAGCCCCACCTCACCTGACCAGCAAAAGCCTGCCTGAGCTGTAGCCCAGGGGTATAGAGGCAGAAATCTGAAGTGGCCAGACCACCCCACCTCCACAGATTACCCTGTGCACCTCAGCATACCTCACTGAGACTCCTGCCTTGGCCTCAAACTAGACACCCAGAGGCTACAGCAGTCAAAGTCAACAACCAGGCCCTTAGCTCCCAGCCTGAGAAATTAGGAAATAGAAAATAGAAAACTACAATGGGAAGGAAGGAAGCTTAAAAGGAGAAGGAGAAGGGAAGAAAATCAATCACAGCTTATTATGTAGATCAAGAACAACCAAATACAGAGGACAACTTGGACTCTGTACTCAAACCTGAGACCACAGAAGGAAGTATGAACTGGCCTCAAGCCCAAAAAACATTCTTGGAGGAGCTTAAGAAAGATTTTAAAGACCAAATTAGGGAGGCAGTGACCAAATTTGAAAAAAAGTTTCACTGAAGAAAACAAATCCTTAAAAAGTAAAATGAGTGAAGTAATTGGAGAAAATACCTCCCTAAAAAAGGACCTTCAAAAACTAACCAAAGACTATAATTTGCTAAAAATTAGAAACAGTCAAATTGAAACTCAGAACTCTATGATGCACCAAGAGTCAATCAAACAAAACATGAAGACTGAAAAATTGGAAGAAAGTGTAAAATATCTCACTAGAAAAACAACTGACCTAGAGAACAGATCCAGGAGAGATAACTTAAGAATTATTGGTCTATTGGAAAGCCATGATGAAAAAAGCAGCCTGGACAACATCCTCCAAGAGATCGTCAAAGAAAACCATCCTGAAGTCCTGGAATCAGAAGATAAAATATTTATTGAAATAATTCACCAGACTCCTCCTAAAAGAGATCCCAAATTGAAAACTCCAAGAAATATAGTAGCCAAATTCCAGAATTACAAGATTAAGGAAAAATACTGCAAGCAGCCAAAAAGAAACAATTTAAATATCTTGGAACTGCAGTCAGGATCACACAGGACCTAGCAGCTTCTATATTACAAGATCAGAGGAATTACAATTTGATATTTCATAGGGGAAAAGAACTAGGACTGCAACCAAGGATTAACTACCCAGTAAAACTGAGCATAATCTTTCAGGCAAGGAGATGGTAGTTTAATGAAATAAGGGACTTCCAGACTTTCCTTATGGAAAGACCAGAGTTCAATGGAAAATTTGATCTCCAATTACAGGACCCAAGAAAGACATAAAAAGGTAAACAAGGAAAACACAGACTCACACATACATACATGCACACATGCACACTCATGCACACATGCACATAACTTGGGATGCAACAAGAGCAAAATGTTCACATCCCTATATGAGAAGCTGATAACTGTTAATATTGAAATTTATTTGATTATCATGACCTTTCAAACGGTTATACATAGAGGGTGTGGGTATGAATAAACTAATCTGAAGATAAAAATAACCTTATTAAGGGGATCAAAGGGACTGTAATGGGATAAAAGGAAAGGATGAGACAGAAAAAGGTAAAGTATGCTATTTGAAGAGGCATAAAAACACACTATAGTAGAGGGGAAGGAAAGAGGGAGAGGAACATCATTTGAACATTATTCTCACTGGTTCTGGTTCAAAGAGGGATCAATAAAATCAGTTAAGTTTAAGATTCTAACATGATTAGATATGAAAATTCATTACATAGAGGGAAATGAGGGAGGGAGAGGAGCACTGTTTGAAATTTACTCTCATTGATTTGGGGTCAAAGGGAGAATAATATACTCTGATAAGTATAAAAATTTATTGTGTCCTATCGGCAGTAGGAAGGTAAGGGGTGGGGGGGACAAAAAGAGGGGATTAGAGAGGAGGGAAATAATAGTAAGGGGAGAGGGTAGGTAAAGAAGGGGGGGTCATTGGGTGGGAACACTGAGGGAGGTGGTGGTCAAAAGGAAAACCCTTAAGGAGGGGAAGGGACAAGGAAGAAACAAAAACAAAAGCAGGGGAGGGAATAGGATGGAGGAGAAGAGACAGATAGTCATCATTACTGTAATTTTGAATGGGATGAACTCTCCCATAAAACAGAGGTGGATAGCAGAATGTATTAAAAACCATAATCCTACAATATGCTGTCTACAAGAAACACATTTGAAACAAAGGGATACCCACAGGGTAAAGGTAAAAGGCTGGAGTAGAATATATTATGCCTCAGCTAAAGTAAAACAAGCAGGGGTGGGGTGGGGGCAATCCTTATCTCAGATAAAGCAAAAAAAATAGATCTAATTAAAAGAGATAAGGAAGGAAACTATATCCTGCTAAAAGGCACCATCAAGAATGAAGCAATATCATTAATAACATATATGCACCAAGTGGCATAACATCCAAATTCCTAGAGGAGAAGTTAAAGGAATTAGAGGAAGAAATAGATAGCAAAACTATATTAGTGGGGGAACCTAAATCTCCCCCTCTCTAAACTTGATAAATCTAACCTCAAAACAAACAAGAAAGAAGTTAAGGAGGTGAATAGAATTTTAGAGAGACTAGATATGATAGATCTCTGGAGAAAACTGTATGGGGATAAAAAGGAATATACTTTCTTCTCAGCAATGCATGGTACATACTCAAAAACAGACCATGTACTAGGGCATAAAAACCTAACAATTAAGTGCAGAAAGGCAGAAGTATTAAATGCATCATTCTCAGATCATGACGCAATAAAAATTATATACAATAAAGGGCCATGGAAAGATCGACTAAAAACTAATTGGAAATTAAACAATTTAATCCTAAAGAATGAGTGGGTCAAACAAGAAATTATAGAAACAATCAGTAATTCCATTCAAGAGAATGATAATAATGAGACAACAA
The DNA here is from genome assembly GCA_011680675.1 of Gymnobelideus leadbeateri. NCBI lineage: Eukaryota > Metazoa > Chordata > Mammalia > Diprotodontia > Petauridae > Gymnobelideus > Gymnobelideus leadbeateri. The sequence continues at coordinate 14,634 of WOXC01006284.1, forward strand.
ACCAAAATTTGTGGGGTGCATTAAAGGCAGTTCTTAGGGGAAGTTTTATATCCCTGAGTGCATACATGAATAAATTAGAGAAAAGGGAGGTCAATGAATTGGGCATGCAATTGAAAAGCTAGAAAAAGAACAAATTGAAAATCCTCAATTAAATATTAAATTAGAAATATTGACAACCAAAGGAGAGATTAATAAAATTGAAATTAAGAAAACTGTTGAATTAATAAATATAACTAAGAGCTGGTTTTATGAAAAAAAAAACAATAGAATTGATAGACCCTTAGTCAATATGATAAAAAAAAGAAAGAAAACCAAATTATGAGTATCAAAAATGAAAAGGGTGAATCTACCTCCAATGAAGAGGAAATCAAAACAATAATTAGGAATTATTTTTCCCAATTGTATGCACACAAACTTGACAATCTTAGTGAAATGGATGAATATTTACAAAAATACAAGTTGCCCAGATTAACTGAAGAGGAAGTAAATTACTTAAATAACTCCATCTCAGAAAAAGAAAACAAACAAGCCATCAGTGAGCTCCTTAGGGAAAAATCTCCAGGGCCAGATGGATTTACTAGTGAATTCTATCAAACATTTAAAGAACAATTGATTCCAATACTCTACAAACTATTTGGGAAAATTAGTGAAGGAGTCCTACTAAATTCTTTCTGTGATACAAATATGGTACTGAATCAGGAAGAGATAAAACAAAGAAAGAAAATTATAGAACAATTTCCCTTATGAATTTAGATGCAGGAATTTTAAATAAAATATTAGCTAAAAGACTATAGCAACTTATCACAAGAATAATGCACTTTGATCAGGTAGGATTTATACCAGGAATTCAAGGATGGTTTAATATTAGGAAAACCATCAGTATAATTGATCATATCAACAATAAAACTAGCAGAAACCACATGATTATCTCAATAGATGCAAAAAAGGCCTTTGACAAAGTACAACATCCATTCCTATTAAAAACACTAGGAATATAGGAATAAATGGAGCCTTCCTTAAAATAATAGGTAGCATCTATTTAAAACCATCAGCAAGTATTATATGCAGTGGGGATAAACTAGAAGCATTTCCAATAAGATCAGGAGTGAAACAAGTGTGTCCACTATCACCCCTCTTATTCAGTCTGGTACTAAAAATGTTATCAGTAGCAATTAGAGAAGAAAAAGAAATCAAAGGAATCAAATTAGGCAAAGAAGAGACCAAGCTATCACTCTTTGTAGATGATATGATGATATATTTAGAGAATCCTAGAGAATCAAGTGAAAAACTGCTTGAGACAATAAATAAATTTGGCAAAGTTGCAGGATATAAAATAAACCCACATAAATCCTCGGCATTCCTGTATATCTCTAATGAAATTCAACAGCAAGAGATAAAAAGAGAAATCCCATTTAAAGTCACTGTAGACATTATAAAATATTTGGGAATCTACCTGCCAAAACAAACCCAGGACCTATATAATCACAACTACAAAACACTTTTCACACAAATAAAATCAGATCTAACTAATTGGAAAAATATCAATTGCTCATGGCTGGGTCGAGCTAATATAATAAAAATGACAATTTTACCCAAACTAAATTATATATTTAGTGCCATTCCAATCAATTTACAAAAAAAACTACTTTATAGAGTTAGACAAAATAGTAACAAAATGTATTTGGAAGAACTAATGGTCTAGAATATAAAGGGAACTAATGAAAAGAAATGCTAGGGAAGGTGGATTAGCTATACCAGATTTTAATCTGTATTATGCAGCAGCAGTCATCAAAACTGCTTGGTACTGGCTGAGGAGTAGAGTAGTGGATCAATGGAATAGACTGGGTGCATGAGATCCAGCAGTTAATGAGTATAGTAATCTATTGTTTGATAAACCCAAAGACCCCGGTTTTGGGGATAAGAATGCACTATTTGACAAAAAACTGCTGGGAAAACTGGAATATAGTATGGCAGAAACTGGGCATAGACCATTATCTAACACCATATACCAAAATCAAATCTAAATGGGTGTATGATCTAGGCATAAAGGATGATATTGTAAGCAATCTGTGAGAACAAGGAATAGTTTATCTGTCAGATTTGTGGAGAGGGGAAGATTTTGTGACCAAACAAGAATTAGAGAGCATTATAAAATGCAAAATACATAATTTTGATTACATTAAATTGAAAAGCTTCTGTACAAACAAAGCCAATTAACCAAGATTAAGGGGGAGGTGAAAAATTGGGAAAGAATTTTTACAACCTATGTCTCTGATAAAGGACTCACTTCTAAAATATACAGAGAATTGAGCCAATTCTATAAGAATACAAGTCATTGCCCAATTGATAAATGGTCAAAGGATATCAACAGGTGGTTTTCAGAGAAAGAAATTAAAGATATCTATAAGCATATGAAGAAACGCTCTAAATCACTATTGATTAGAGAAATGCAAATCAAAACAACTCTGAGGTACCACATCTCAGTCAGATTTTCTAAGATGACAAAACAGGAAAATGACAAATGCTAGAGAGGATGTGGGCAAATTGGAACACTAATACATTGCTGGTGGAGTTGTGAGCTGACTCAACCATTCTGGAGAACAATCTGGAATTATGCCCAAAGGATTATAAATAATCTCATACCCTTTTATCCAGCAATACCACTTCTAGGGTTATATCCCAAAGAGATCATAGAAGTGGAGGAAGACTCATATGTACAAAAATGTTTGTAGCAGCTCTTTTTGTAGTGGCAAAGAATTGGAAATTGAGGGGGTGCCCATCAATTGGGGCATGGCTGATCAAGTTGTGGTTTATGCATGTAATGGAATACTATTGTGCTATAAAAAATGAGGAGCAGATGGACTTCATATTTACCTGGAGAGGCTTATACAAACTGATGCTGAGTGAGAAGAGTAGAACCAGGAGAAATTTGTATACAATCACAGATACAACATATGTGTGATGACCAACTATGACAGACTGGACTCTTCTCAGCAATGCAGTGATATAAGTCAATCCCAAAAGACTCATGATGGAGAGAGATAAAACCTGATTGAAGCAAACTACTTGATCTTTTTCTTTGCATTGTTTGGTTTTATTTCCTCTTTACCATTTTTCATCCCATCTAGTAGAATCAGCCTTTGCAACCTGACTAATGTCTAATGTGAAAGTATTTGCAGATCTTATACTGGATTATATGCCATCGTGGGGGTGGGGGGAGGGAGGGAAGGAAAATTTGAAACTCAAGGAACTATGGAATTGAATCTTGTAAACTAAAAATAAACAAATTAATAAAAAAAAATAGAAAGTACACTCCCCCCCCAAAAAAAACTCTTGAGTAGAGTTGAGAGATATTCTTATCAAATAGGACATTACCATTCAATAAATATTTATTAAATTCTTCACATAAAAAAAGAAAGATTTGAATCAAATGCATAGAAAACTTCCTTATGGTTATAGTCATTCAAATGTAGAGATATTATGCTATCTTGGGAGGTAGTTCTATTTCATTGCAATTTACAAGGAAAGATCAGATGACTACTTTTCAGATATATGGAGGGAGGATTCTTCTTAAGACTGTTTGAATATTTGACTTCTGAGGTCCCTTTCAATTCTGAAATTCTGGGAATCTAAGATATTCTACACACTGATGATGAAATATAGGTCTAAAGCTCTTGGAGTCTACATAAATACATATTTGAGTATTACTTGCATGTATTATTGAAGATATTTTGAGCAGATAAGATCATGTAGGATGGTCAGTACAGAGAAATAAGGGTAGAAAACCAGAGGCAAAACCTTTAAGGGACAACTACACTTAAGGGGGGAGAAAATATTATAAACCATCAAAAAGGGGGAGAATTGTTATGGAAGCCTAAAGTATTAAAAAATGGGTTGTCTTATAATAAATAAAGACCATTGAACTTAGTGATAAAGTCATAATTTGTGATCTCAAAGAGAACTGTTTCAGTAAATGGAGGGAATAGAAGCTATATTTCATGGGTTGAAGTGTAAATGGTGAGGAATTAGATGTAGTGAGTAAAGATTGCTTTCTAGAAGCTTGACAGTGAAAGGGGAAAAAAAGAGATAGAGGCAATGGGAGAATTAAAGGAGGGTTTCATTGTAGTTGTTACTTGTTTTCAAAGCTACACCAAACTGATTATTTTTATGCTGTGGGTAAGGGTCCAGAAGAAAAAGAGAAATTGAATATGTCTTAGAGAGTGACTGAATAAACAATGTCAGAGCACAGCACAGCATGAAGAGTTTGTGTGTGTGTGTGTGTGTGTGTGTGTGTGTGTGTGTGTGTGTGATTTTTAACATCAATGGAGAAAAACTCCCTCCTTTCCATACAAAGATATTTTGTCATTCTACTGTGTGGACTATAGTATTTGATAGATAAGACCACTTTATTCAAGTGTTTTTGTTACTTTTTTAAGTATCATATGCTCATAGATTTAAAAATGAAGGGGATCTTAGAGGAAATCTAACCCCCTCCTTTTACAAGTGAAAAATCTGAAGTTCAGAGGGATTACATTATTTGAACAGTCATATACATAAGAGCTGGGATTCAAACCCACATCCTCTGACTTCAGATCTAAAGCTTTTGTATTTCACCATACTTCTGTCTGGTTAAATAGCAACTTTGTGAGACACACCCAACAATGCTGTTACATTTTCAACAGGTTAATCTATAATGATTATGAGGAATGCCATGATATTAGTTATCTGTCACTGCTTTGTGCATACAAAGCATATCTGTGCACCAGGCTCCCACCTATATTACGCTTAACTAACCAAATGAAGCAAGTTTTTGTTTAACTAGACTTTAAAGCATTTCATATTCATCTTTTTTATATTAATTTTTATGGAACTGACTAATTCTGGTGAATTTTATACCTTTTAAAAGAGTGTCAGAATGAAGCTTAATTTTAATTCATGGGTTATCTGACCATTTTTATACAAAATGCTAGCCCACAAAAGTTTTCAAATGGAACATCTTCTGATACTGCAATGATGAGTTGTATGTGTCTCAGATCCATGGGGTACATGAAGGTAATTTCCTCATGTGGCCTTTCATAAAAATTTAGAGGGAGAAAAAATAATTCTGGGTATTTTAATGCTTTATTTAATTATTTCCCTTAAGAAAATATTAAAATATCCTTCCACAATGTCAAGAGATGGAATCCCCAGTCATTAAGAGACTGTATGATATAGTAGAAAGAACAAAGAATTTGGAATCAAAGAATGTGAACTCTTCTGTTATACCTACTATCTGTGTGATAATGTGGAAGTCACTTAACTTTACTGGACCTCAGTTTCCTTATCTGTGAAAACAAGGGAGGTTATACTCTATGGCCCCTTATGTCCCTTCCAGATCTAAATATAAGATCCTATTGCCTTATAAGCAGATAAATATGTATCAAAGTAAATCCACAAATATTTGAGTGGATAATCTGCATGTATGTGTTGCTATCTAGGTTCTTACTCTGCCTTATTCTAGGTATACACACTTCTGTAGACCCTAATCTTATCTAAAACAATGGCTCATTTTGTGAGACATCTGTCAGGTGAGGGAAGAATCCTTAATTTTTATTTTTATAGGAACTGGTGGAGTCCCTTTAGTTTGAACTAGAGAGTTATCTGGAGCTTGAAGTTGGGGTAAGATTTCAGCATAAATACAGGCAGTGGGTTATAGAATTGGATACCAACCTCCATCTGTTCATGTATCCAGTCCAGGAAAGAAGTGATCCGAGTGTAGACTCCTGGTTTATTTATATCAGCACAACCAATTCCAAAGCTGGTGGCCCCCACCAACTTCCAGATCTTCATCTCTTCACAAACTAAAGGTCCTCCACTATCACCCTTAATGTGAAAGCAAAATGAAACAACTATTGATCAACAGAAGTCCTGTAAAATTAGCCTCTTATATTGGGTCACATTGCTGACTGAGCATAGGTAATCAAATAGCAAAGGATGAAGATTTCAAGCCTTACAGGCCATCTCATGAGTTTCAGTTTAAGGGCTCCTGATCCCCCCAGTAAGCACCAGCTAACACTATTAAAGGTGGCCCTTTCATCTATTACAGCACATCTTGGAAGAGGAGATGACCACCAGTAGGATGATGAACCCAAGCCATGATCCATAGTACTCTGGATTTGAAGGAGTTGGACAGTGCAGAGCCAAAGAAAAACTGAAATGATAGCTTAGCAATCATACAAAATGTTTCACAGTTTTATGCATTAAGTCTTACCTGCTCAAGAGAATATAATAGTTTGCTACTGTTGCTTATTTAAGGGTTTGTCAAATGTGTTTGTGTGTCTCTTGTGTTAAGCATTTCTTTTGTATGGAAGAAATAGCTGTACTACTCTTGACTTCAGTTGTGCACTGAGTAACCCTCTTTTGAAGGAACCCTAGAGATGAACCAAACATGAAATTTATGTGTTTCATGCCCACACTGGATGGGAGAGAGGGGGATGTGCTGGGTGTTTAGCTCTTTTGAAGCTAAACTTTTCCCAGCACTAAACTTAGTCCAGATAGACTAAGATCTGAGAGAGGTTTCATTTTGAAGAAGGAGAAGGCAGGGACCCAAGATCTCTGGCCCCAGAAATAACTATATATATACATATATATATATATATATATATAATTATTATTATTATTACCCATGAATACATCTATACTTAGAAATATGGAATAATAAGACCTTTTCGACATGTTAAGATCTTTGTGTGTTGGAACTTTATTTCCTCCCAACCTTATAGAATCTGAGTTGGCATGATAGGTAGATAAGGCCAAAGGGAAAAATTAGTAAGTCCCTTCATCAGAGGCCTTCGATCCTTATTTTGAGAAAATAATCCAAAGTTTCTTGCTCTGGACAAAAAAAAAAAAAGATTAAGACATAATTCCTTGGGGAAGTTAATAACTTTATTACACATCTATTATTCTGCTGTAAAATTTTAATTGCTTCCTATTTTTACCTCTGGAATCAGCCCCAATTATAATTTCATTTATATGTTCACCTAGACTCAAACAACTCCATAGCCCCTGGAATTGCAGATAAACCTTCTACATGTCCCTTGTTAGCCTACCTTGAATAAACTGGAAAGCATTCCAATTCCATGTTTTCATGCAACCTCTACTACTGAGCTCAAAGACATTAAACCATAGAACTGTAAGTAGAAGTAACAAACAGCAGCTTACTCCTCACCAGTCCTAGAACTTGCTCCAAAATGAATAAGGAATTTTAACACATAGTAGACATGGAACTTTTCCTTTACAAAAAGAAGAATCTGGGAGGTTATCTTGATAGTTGACAAAGGGTTATGTTGGAGTCAGTTTTATAATGAACAGTTGATTGTTAAATTTTCAGAGAGAGCATACATACACCCTATAGAAGAAGAAATGCTAGAAATCAAGCTCAATTCATTGGTTGATTTTCTAGATTGTAGTCAACAAACTGTGACCCCAGGACCAAATCTGTCCCGCCTTCTATTTTTGTCAACTTTCTGTATGGCCCTTGAGTTAACAATAATTTTTGCATTTTTCAATAAAAAAACATTTTATTGAAAAATGTAAAAATACTATTCTTAGCTTATCAGCCCTATGGAACAAGCAGTGACCTAGATTTGAAGAACTACAGAATCACAATCCCATTTCCAGTTAGAAATAAGGAATAACTTTTAATAAATTTTATTTGGACACCTGTCTTAAATGTGGACTTTTTTCTTTTTTCATTTATCTAACATGGATCATAAGATGCTACATAACAACTTATTTGGATTGTTCTTCCATACCAAATGTAGAAATTAAAATGGGTGGTAGAAAACTAATTGTATCATTTTTAAAATTCTCCAAACTCACACTGAAAACTGACATTTCTGCTATGAATGCCCCTAATTGAAATATACACCAAGAAAATCAAGTAAAACCCTCTCAAATTTTTCCTTGGTCATTAGAGACCTTTCAATTATCCATAAAATGAATAATTATAGAAAGTGTAAATAATATAGAAATTTGACATAGTCTATAGTATATATGTACTTTTGATTAAATAGATCCAGTCAAGCTTTATTTTACTATTTTAGTGTTTTTTGTTTTTTTTTCTTTTTTCTTTTTTCTTTTTGGAGGGCAATTGGGGCTAAGTAACTTGCCCAAGGTCACACGGCTAGGTTTTTGTTTGTGTGTGCATTAAGTGTCTGAGGCTGGAACCGAACTCAGGTCCTTCTGACTCCAGGGCCAACACTCTATTCACTGCGCCACCTATCTTAGTGTTTTAAGGTCCTATGAATAAATTTTAGTGAAGACTCCTTACCTGACAACTGTCCACACCACCTTTTAAGTAGCCTGCACAGAGCATTGAAGGAGCAATGATTCCACCGTACACATCCTTATGATTACAAATTTTGTTTGAAATTAAAGGAACTGCAGCATGGTTCAAGACTGGTGAGGCATCTCCTGTTTCAAAATAGGTATTGGCATATGTCAGTAGAGGCAAATTTCCCCTTCTCACAAGCTGAATTAAGCTAACTGGTGCTTTTGTTTAATAAGTGAGATTAAATATGTTTTGTACCAAAGAGAGAAAATCTGAGTAGGGGAACATATATATTTTAGATCAAAATAACATAGGGCAAGCAGAAAGTCTTATGAACTGGTCAACTTCCATGTAATTTATGTAGGCATATTTGGCTTTATGTGATAGAAATGCTTCACAGAAATGATACCTATATTTTTAATTAACCAAGTTATGCTCCTTATTAAAAGAAACTTTGATGAATATTTCAATAAAATGAAAAACAAATCCCTAATTTATCTCTTTTATTGCAAATTCATATTTCAGCATAACACATATCCCTAAGTGAAGAAAGCTTCAACATGTAATACAATATTCCATCTACAACCATAAAAATAATAATCATGAACTCAAAAAGGGAGTAGTTCATGCAATTCTTTTTGGGTAGACTTTGGAATCTGCACCTCTATTGCATTTGAAATTATCACCAACAATGCACATAGATAAGAAAGATGGAAATTTTACACTGTCAAGGGAAACAAATTAATCCATTGTTTTAAAGAGGGTTATAAGCTTGCTGACAAACTGGTTTCTTGAGATCTTTAAAAAAAACTCATTGTCCAGTTCCTTGGAAGGAATGACTCATAAACCTATTTCATAATAGTTTTAACAGGCTAATCTGAGGAGGAAAGAATATTCACTCTGCTTACAAAAATATACTGAAGGATTGCAGGTGAGATGCACTGACATCTTCAAGAACATGATACTTTTGAGAAGGAAAGAAGGAAAAGAATCTAGAAATCAAAGTTTTAAAAACAAATGTTAAAAAATTGTTTTTTACATGCAACTGTGAAATAAAATATACTGAGGTATAGAAATCTACCTTGCTGTACTAGAAAGTTAGGGGGGATGGTGAAAGGTATAAGAGAGAATAAATTGGGGGAAGGTGTATTCAGTAGGCTCGCTATCTTGGGGTGGGTGCAGGGGAAAGTAACTCAAAATCTGGTGGAAATGAATTTTGAAAACTAAAAATAAATAAATAAAGGGGGAAAAAGAAAAAAAAAGAACATGATACTTTTAGTGATTAAGGCCTGGGACAGGCCAAAGGTGAGCTAAGTGTAGTTAATGCTGTATTTTCATACAACATCCTATGAGAAAAATTTTAACACATAGAAAGGATTTTCCTAGTACCAAGTGCTTAGTAAGCATTTGATAACTACTTGTTGATTGATTGATAATTGTATTGCATTGCATTTCTCTGTATGCTACACAAGCAATAGCATGGTCATTCTCAGGGTATTTGGGGACATGACCCTAACTGTCCTCAGAAAACTGAGAGGGAAGAAAAGAAAGAGTCTTTTCTTATGGAGGAGAAACATGATTTCTTCCTCTTGAGCTAAAAGTAGCAATCAAATCCAGAATTTCTTATAAATAGGATCCTAGAAGCTAAAATTTTTCAGAGGAAGAGAAATAGAATACACTTGAGAATGAAATTCTATTGACACAAACAATTCTGAAGAAGAAAAGGGGAATTGTCTGAGTTGATGAATACAGATGGACAAATGTAGTAAATATATCAGATGTACAATATAGAGAAATAGAAACAACTGAAGCTCAGGAACTAAGCTAATCACAATTTTAAAAAATATCACAACAATAAATAAAGAGGAAATATAAATATTTTATGACATTGACATACTGGATTCCAGCCTTTTGTCCTGATCCTGATAGATGTTAGGTAAATGTGAGGTCCAACTAGGACCCAGCCAAGTCTTTCTAGGACAAAATATTGACCATAAACAGCCCATTGTTGTCTTTCCCCTCACATCAGGAATACATTTTTTCCCTTATAATCAAAAGTATACAAGCTATTCAGATATATTTTACAAATTCACCAGTTATGAATACCTAGAACAAAAATGCATATCCAGATTGGCATAGTTTCCCTGGCTCCTAGTGGTTACATCTAGGAATTTAGGCACTCTTCAGCCCAGCCCAGCCCAGCCCCTTGGAAAGGAAAGCCCAGTTTGCATGAAAATGGAATTCATTAATCACATCTATTTTTAAAGGGGAATACAAAGGAGTAGCACGGTGCTGAAAATAACAAAAGGAATTTTGAAGCTCAGAATAAGCTGAGGTTAGCAATAAAGATTAAAAGTTTAAAAAAAGCGGGGCAGTTAGGCAGCACAGTGAGTAGAGCATCGGCCCTGGAGTCAGAAAGACCTGAGTTCAGATCCGGCCCCAGACAATTAACTCACACACAAACAAAAACCTAGCCATGTGACCTTGGGCAAGTTACTTAACCACAATTGCCCTCCAAAAAGAAAAAAAAAAGGTTTAAAAAAAGGAGGCTGAGAAGGAATTTATCATTAGCCATGAAAGGGGAATGTCAAAGAAATTATAGGACCAAAATTTGGGATAGATAGGAGTCTTATGACAAGTGATGGAGACATCAGAACTACTCCACTCTGGAGGATTGGTTGATTGTTGTCCTTCATCCTCAAAGAGGATCAAAATGATATTGCTATGTTGGGGTCAAGGTACAGTGTGTCCCACTGTGACTACTCAGACCAATCCGAACTTGAAATGCTCTGCCACAGGTCAGGCACAAAGAGTCAATATGAACACTTGGAGTGGAGATGTCTCTAAAATTGTGCACCTCATGTTTCTTTTGAGCTACTGCACTTATGCTTCATTCATAGAACACAGCATCTTCTTTGATGAGGTCACACCAGGCTGGGTGGTCTTGTCTCCCAAGTCTCCCAATAAATCTCCCAAAGCTCTTCATAGAGAACTAGAGAATGTCCTCGTATCACTTTTCTTGATCACCATGTGAGTTTTTCCTTAGTGAGCTCCTCATAAATAAGTCTTTTAAGCAAACAAAAAAGTGGCCAATCCATTGGAGTTACAGCCTCTGTGGTAAAGTCTGAATGCTTGGCAGTTTAGCTAGAGAAAGGAGCTTGCTTGCCACGTGATCTTCAGAATCTTCTTAAGACAATGCAAATGGCAGCAACTCTATTTCCTAGCATGGTGCTGGCATACCATCCAGGTTTTGTAGGCATACAAAATTGAAGTCAGCACAACAGCTCTGCAGACTTTCAGACTGGTAGTCAGTCGAATACCTCTTCTGTCTCAAACTTTCCTTTGGAGCCTCTCAAATACTGTTAGCTCTAGCAATGCATGCATTAACCTCGTCTATGGGTACTTCCCTAGAAAGTATATGGCCAAAGTAAGTGAACTTACCCACAACATTCAAAATTTCTCCATTTGCTGTAATCAGTGATTCCACGTATGGGTGGTACAGTGCTAGCTGGGGGAGAACCTCTATTTTTGTGGTGTTAATTGTTAGGCCAAAATTAATACAAGTAGAGAATCGACCGGCTGCATTGAGTGCACAATCATCTGCAAACAAAAAGTTGCTCACCAACTCCCCCTCCACTTTCACATTGGCTTGTAGCTTTTTCAAGCTAAAAAATTTGCTATCAGTGTGATAGCTGACTTGATGCTGTTTTCATCCTTGTTAAAGGCATCTGACAACATCAAAGAAAACATCATGCTAAAAAGCTTGAGGCAAGCATAAGGCCCAGCCCGGTTTAATTCCATTGGTCACTGAGAAAGTGAAAGAGCATTGTCCATTATTCAGAACCTGGGCAAGCTTACCTTCAGGAAACTGATGTATAAAACTAATGAACTTTGCCAGGCAACCAAATTTTTCCATAATTTTCCAGAAGCCCTCATGACTAACAGTGTCAAAGGCCTTTGTTAGATCTACAGACATGGTGTACAGACCTCTGTTCTCCTGGAATTTCTTCTGAAGTTGCCAAGCAGCAAACACCATGCTGACTATTACTCAGCCTTTTCTGGAGCCACATTGGCTCTCAGGTAGATGACCATCTTCCAGGTGAAAAATTAGCCTCTTAAGGAGGACTCTGCTGAGAATCTTACTAGCCATGACTAAGAGAGAGATTTCCATGTAATTGTCACAGGACAAGCTATTTCCTTTACCTTTATTGAGAAGGACAATGGAGCCATCCTTGAACTCCCCTTGCCATATAATACATAAGATTCCAGTCAACTTTAAATTAGCAGTGGACCCCTGCCTTGTAAGTCCCAGTTAGAGTAAAATCAGCACCAGGTGTTTTGCCACACGAGAGGAGACTAGTGACATTCAAAACTTTTTCTTCTCTTGGAAATTCAGGTAAAGAGGGATTGACTTCAACCTGAGGTATATGGTCAGTGGTTTCAACATTGACTGATGATGGCTGTTTGAAAACACTATGGAAGTGCTCAGCCCATCTCTCCAAGATTATGTTTTTCTCACTAATCAATGTAGTTCCATCAGCACTGAATAGTTCAGACACACCATAGGTTTGGGGACCATATATAGCCTTCAAGGCATCATAAAAGGGCTTTTGAACTGTTGCTATCAGCATAGAACCATATTTCATTTGCCTTCTTACTGAGCCAATAATTCTGCATCTCTCTTAAGTTTTACTTGTTCTTTACTCTTTTTTTTTATAAAGCAATTGGGGTTAAGTAACTTGCTCAAGGTTACACAGCTAGTTATTTATGTGTGGGTGCTAAGTACTGAGGCCGGAACTGATCCCGGGTCAGCCTGACTCCGGGGCAAGTGCTCTTACTCAGTGAGCCACCTAGCCGCCCTGTGCTCTTTACTCTTGATGAAGTTGAACACTGCCTTCTTAGAGATGAATGAACTAACCTGCTGGCAAACTATGTGGAGTGGTCAATATTTGTCAATATTTGACAAAAACTAAAGTGAAAAGCAGCTGACAGTCTTGACAGAAATTTGAGTTAGAAAAATATCCCAAATCGTATACCCAGAAAACTACCAAATGGATACACGATCGAGATTTTAAAGATCATATAGAGGAGGGGAGAGAAAAGGAGGGAGTGTTTTTACCTTTCAAATCTATTGACAAGGAATCATTCATGATCAAATGAGGGATAAAGGTAATTACAGAAGAAAGGTAATTACATAACATTGATTTTATATCATCGAAACAATACAGCTAAGATTAATAGAAAAAGTTAATTAATGGGGACTTTTCATGAAGATAAGTACTTTCATTTCATATATATCTCTGGAATTTATTCTAATTTACAAGAATAAAAACCATTAAGTAATTAATGAATGGATATGAGCAGATAGCTCTCAAAGGAAGAAATCTAAGCTATATAGATATATTTTAATGTCCTTAATTATCAATAATTAGAGAAATGAAAAAATTTTTAAATGCAAATATTTCACATCAATTAGTCAGCTAATTAAATGCCTACTATATACAAAGAATTAATCAGTGGATCAAGTCATTAGACCTAGATATAACATATATCAGAAATTTAGTTTGCTTAAAAAAATCAGAAATTAAAAATAAGGAACTTCTGGGGCATTTGAATAACAACCTGGGAGACTAGATATTTCTTTAGTCACAACTAAGTCTCATAAACCTCCCAAAAAAGATGCATAACAGTGATTAATTTGGCCCCCCACTGCCTGGGACCAGATGTGTTACATTTTGCCCCTCTCCCAGACTTCCTCAATTGGGATTATGGTATTCTGTCAAATGGCTCCAGCTCCCATAATGGTATTCCCTCAATTGTAGGAGAGTCCTTTGCACCTCAGTCCCATTTAGTCATTTAACATTTTGATGAACTTTTACAAGGTAATATTTGCTTCTGAGGTGTAGTAACAAATATACAAACATCCACCCCAAGATATGGAACATAATTTCCCACCACAACTTCACATTCTAGAATTGGAAGGTAATTAGGTTCACACTTTAGCTCAGCTCCTTTGTAGCACAGTTCCAAGTTCAAAGTCCAAGGCCCTCCTAGGACTCAAGTCTCACACCCTGGATTCCTTATGACTTTCTTGCTGGACTGACAAGCTGTAATATCCAGCTTGGAATTCTTTCTGAAGGCCTGCATGGCTTAATTCTGAGTCCAGTGGGGATTGCTACCCTGCACCTAGAACCTAAAAAGGACAAACAAACTAAAACAATCCCCATACAACTCTTGAGTCCACTTAGTAAAATAGAGGAAAGATGGAAAGATATCCCTCTCCACTACCCAATCAGTTTGTCGTGCCCATTCTTTGGATGAGTATGACCTTCACCCTTTCTGAACACTACTACTAGAAAGAGTGTATATGAGAGAGAGCAAGACTGTCCCTGTTCAGCAGTGTTCTCCCCAAAAGCAGCTCCCTCCATATCACTTTATCTGGGCATGCTCTAACACTCTGTCATAGGTGAATTATTTATCAGAAGCAGAACAATTAAAACTGAATCCACAGGACATGAGACAATATCGATAATATAAATGCCTGAGATTTTCCTGTGAGAGAATAGTAATCTTTAAAGTGATCACCAGAGGGGTGGATAGGTGGTGCAGTGAATAGAGCACTGGCCCTGGAGTCAGGAGGACCTGAATTCAAATCTGACCTTAGACACTTAACACAAAAATCTAGTCATGTGACTTTGGGCAAGTCACTTAACCCCAATTGCCCTGCAAAAGGCAAAAAAAAAGTGCTCACGAGGGACATTTTCTCTACAGAGTCTCCAAATTAATTCATTTCAAGAAAGTATAAAGCAAGAAATTCCAGGATGGTTCAAAGAAAAAATGAAGTTCGTAAGAGAATAAATTAGGAAGGAACAAATGTTAAAATTTACATTTCTTAAAGCAGAAGTCTATTAAAAACTCAATTAACACATTTGAAAAAAAAATCTATTCATGGTGGAAAATTGATTTAAGACATAAAAGAAAAAGTAACTACACAAGAGAGTGAAATATGTATGTGGGTGTATGTATGCACATGTATGTGTGTGCAAATTCTAATAAAGGAGTTCAAGGAGCAAATCAAAATGATATATCCTGCAAACCTGAGTGCAGTAACTAAAGAAAACAAACAAGGTAGAACCAAGATGGTAGTGTGACAAGATGTATAGCCCAATTTCCCCATTATATGTCTTCACCAAGATCTAGAAAACACACCAGACCAAATCTTGATAGAGAAATTCAACCAAAAAAAAAAGTCATAGCAAGTCATTTTTTCCAGACTAGGTCAGCACTGGGAAAAAAAATAGAGTGGTAGGCAGACACTGGGTTCCAGATCTGGGAAGAATGGGGGAGCTCCCACTCAAACACTCCAGCCCCCAAGAGTGAAAGAGGGTCAGAACTGTATACAAGAACAGAAAAGACTAAGGCAGGAAGCGGTCCCAAGTTCTCTGAACTAGTGTATCATGCAGGAACAGGTGCCCTCCCTGATCGATGTTGCTCACCACCACTAAGTTGTGCTTCCCACAGGCAGGGTAGTCTGAGGAGAAAACCTGCACCTTAAGTGGCAGAGATTAGTGATAGTAGTTGTGGTCTTGAGCCCTAGCTAAAAACTGTGTAAGAAATAAGTTCAGAGGCACTCAGTAGTTGTGTGGCTCTGAGCCTAGGAATAGAGAAGGACCTCATTTCTAGCATTCATTCCAGGCTAAGGCCTGCAATGGAATAACCAGGATAAGAATCCCAGAATAGAAGGGACCCTATCATTCAATCATTCTAAAACTGCAGAGCCTTCCAATTGGTGAATAGTGATTGAGTCCAGGAGCAGTCTACTGAAACTTCCAACCTTGGACAAACTAACTACAGTCTCATTCAGAACCAAACCTGGATCAGGAACTCACAGAACTCAGACCAAGAGGAAAGAGATCAGCTGTTACCCTAGAGTACACCACATTGGGAGAATTGAAAGCTTATAGCTCCACAGATTAAGCTGTCCCTGAGATCCTAGAATAATACAACACTCAATAACCTCAAGTTAGCAGAAGAAGGATCCAAGAAGACAAAATCTCAAAACAGTCACTCCCTTGAACAAGGTGCAGAATCCATCCCTAACATAAAGTCAAGATCAAGAAGTAAACTGGAAGAATAGCAAGCACACATTCCACCATAAAAAGCATGTGTTATTGTGGTAAAAAGTACATTCAAAATGCAAATCTAGAAGAGAATGACAACAAAACATTTACAAGAAAAGCCTCAAGGAAATATTAAGTGTTTATACACCTAAAAAGGATGGTAATGCATTTATCCCTTCAGAACTTTTTCATCATCAGGGGTCTAATTAGTAGTCTAATTAGACAGAAGGCCTGAAATTGGTTCTGACATGTCTTAATAATCTTAAAAGAAGAATGGAAAGGAAAAGGAGTATACTAAGGAAGGGGAGGAACAAGATTAATGGGGGAAATTATCTCATGTAATTTGACTGAACAAGTAGAAGGGGTTAGGGGAGAAGATGACACTTGAAACTAACTCTCAGTTGGAGTGATCAAAAGGGGGGAGAACACAAACACACACATTTTGAGTTTCAGAATAAATTTTATTTAACAGAGAAATAGTGGGGAAAGGAGATAAAAGAAAGAGGAGGAAATTAGAGTGAGAATGTTTTGAGGGAAGGATTAGTCAGAAGCAAAACAAACTCCTAAAGAGGAGGAGGGAAGTGAAAGAAAAATATAAGAGAAGGGAAATAAACAATCAACAAGCATTACTGTGAATGTGATTGGGATGAACCCATCCATAAAAAGGAACAGGATAGTAAAATGGATTAGAAATCAAAATCTAACAATATGCAGTCTATAAGAAACACAGCTGAAGCAAAAAGATAACAGATAGAATTAAAATAAGTGATTAGAGAAGAATCTATCATGCTTTAGCTGAGGTGGTGTTTTTTGTCCATTTTTGAAGAGGACCAGTGACATTACAGGGTGATGCCTTAACTTGTATATAAATTAAATTTAAATGGGACAGAGTTGCACTAAGTCATTAGCCTCACTCTCTCTTCCAGAGTCATGGAACTTCATGCCCATTGGAACACATTGTTCTCATCTACCCATTTTTCTAGCATAAGTCTTTACATGCTTGGATAGACTCCACTAAATCACTGATGGATTTGAGGCCTGAGGGGTACCTTCAATTTAGTTTAGCCTGTCTGCTGAGATGGTTTACTGAGGTGTGGCTACTGTGCTTGTTACAGTTTCTTAGAGCCACAAGAGAGAATTGAGTGCCACATGAATACCAAGGAGGATGCACAGCTATGAAAAGGGCATAGCAAGACCTCATACAAGAGGTACTAGTCCTCCTTAAACACCCCATAAACCCCATGCTTTAGTTGAGGTAATAAAGACAAGGGTAGCAATCATGATCTGAGACAAAGTAACTGAAAAATTAATTTAATGGAAAGAGATAAACAGGAAAACTACATTTTTTCTAGAGGGTACTATAAAAATGAATTCATATTACTACTATATATGTATTGTCAAATGACAGATCAACTAAATTGTTAAAGGAAAAGTTAAATGAGATACAGGGAGAGGTAGATAGATAGATAAATAGATAGATAGATAGAAAGATAGATGAAAGAGAGATAGATGAAAGCATGATAAAGATATGGATATAATAGTTTAATAATACATGTTATATATTATATGTTAGATAGGAACTATAATAATAAAAGGCCTCAATTTAACCCTTCTTACACCTAAATAAATCTAATAAAAATTAGTAATAAGAAATTAAGAATCTAAATAGAATTTTGAGATAGATATGGTAGATGTCTAGAGAATATCTTGACTGGAAATAGTAAGAAATATACATATTCTTGACTGTACTTGACACCTTCACAAAAAAAAATGACTGTATTATAGGGTATAAAAACCTCGCTAATAGAGAAAAGCAAAAATATTGAATGCATCTTTTATAGACTATGATGCAAATATCAATATAAGTAGATTGATAGATATGTATTCAATTAAAGGCCCCCTGGAAAAAAAAAGATTAAAAATTAATTGGAGGGGCAGGTAGGTGGCACAGTGAATAGAGCACCAGCCCTGAAGTCAGGAGGACCTGAGTTAAAATTCGACCTCAGACACTTGACAACTAACTGTGTGACCTTCAGCAAGTCACTTAACCCCAATTGCCTTACCTTCCCCCCTCCAAAAAATTAATTGGAGACTAAATTAATTCTCAGGAATGAGAGGATCAAAGGAAAAATCAGAAACAATAATTTTACTCAAAATAATATCAATGACATAGCATACCAAAAGATAATGGGGAAAGGAATAAAAGAAAGAGGCAGAATAAGAATGAGAATCTTTTGAGAGAAGGATAAGTCAGAAACAAAACAAGCTCCTGAAGAGGAGGAGGGAAATAAAAGAAAAGTATAAGAGAATTAGGATGAAAGGAAATAAACAATCAACAAGCATTACTGTGAATATGATGGGGATGAACTCAACCATAAAATGGAACAGGATAGTAAAATAGATCAGAAACCAAAAACTAACAATATGCACTCTGTAAGAAACATGCTCGAAATGAAAAGATACAGATGGAATTAAAATAAGGGATTAGAGAAGAATCTATTATGCTTTAGCTGAAGTGGAGTTTTTGTCCATTTTTGAAGATGACCCAAACTCATCAATAGAAGAGAGAAAACACATAAACGAATTGGGCATGTGACCAAACAGAACCAGGAAACCAACATTTTTTTTAATATTTCTTTCAATTTAAAAAAATTTTTAATTGTCATTTTTAATTCATGGAACAAAACAAGGATTTCCAAAACATAGTGTGTATATATATATATATATGAAAGATGATTTCACATGAAACTGAAAATCTATTATTTTATAAGTTATTATTCCTTTTAAATATATAATAAAGTTGTGGTGTAAGTTTCTTTTGTCTTTTTTCTTCCCTTTTCCCCACCCTAGAAAAAGTCGCCATTATATGCAAATGTGTGTGAGTGTATACACCCTTTTAAAAACAATTTTTAAAAGTTAAATACCCAAAGAGAAAGACTATAAATCAAGTTACTCAATAAATTTAAAAAACATGAAGCTGGTTTTTTTAAAGTAGGTAATGCTAACTTAATGGGGGTCATATGACTACTTCTCAGGGCTGTCATAGAGAGGATTTCCAAAAGTCCTTCTACTTTTGAGATTCTATGATTAAGTATACATTAGTAAGAATGAAGTGAATGATGAATAGAACTTAGAGAGGTGGTGTGAATTCATAGAAACTTTATAGTCCAGCTCTGTAATACGTTACTTTTTGTAGTTTGATCACTTATTGTAACCCAGTTTCTTCAACAATAAAACAATGTAAATTGT
Source organism: Gymnobelideus leadbeateri (assembly GCA_011680675.1). Lineage (NCBI taxonomy): Eukaryota > Metazoa > Chordata > Mammalia > Diprotodontia > Petauridae > Gymnobelideus > Gymnobelideus leadbeateri. The sequence continues at coordinate 34,314 of WOXC01006284.1, forward strand.
TTCAAAGCCTGGTATCTTTGTTCTCACACACATTTGCCTGTTCAGTGGAGTATGGACCAATGAATTTCATGTATAGAGTAACAAGTGTCATAGCAGTCTCACCTACTTTATGTATCTATATACACATATGCATACATATTTAAAAATATGTGTGCATATATGTGTATATCTTGTCTTTTTGTTTTCATGGCAAACTTGCTAAAGATCTTGGGGGACTGAAGGAAACTATAGTGCCCCAGACCATGTAGTTGTTATGGGGTTCTCTTGAAATGGATTTGGGCAAGGGGACAACGGATCCCCATATGCATTAGGAGTTATAAGGAATTTACAAATCCAAGCAATATAGACCTTTAAACCAATGATATGTATAATAGGAGAAAATAAATTCAAAACAACAGACTAAATGTACAACCATAGTGCCTTTATAGGCAAAAAGCTGTTTTATCAAGTTAGGGGATTGTGTGTGAGGTTCACTTAACCTTTAAAAATAAAAATAGGGACACCTCTTCAAAATTATGTAAAAGGGGACTTTGAACAACCTCTAGAGCTCCAGAAAGCACAAAATGACACTGAGAAGCTAACTTCCCACTGAGGAAAGCTCCGAAGGCCAGCAGGGAGCAACCAGCACAGCACTCTGGGAGCTGAGCCCAGGTCCAAATGAGTCAGAGGTTTTAGCCCTAGGGTGGCCAGAACAGCAGCCTGCTGGAGGGACCCCAGATGACCAGCAGCTACGGCATTCCCAGAATTACCAACACATAGATGCCTAGGACAAAGTGAGAGGTTAGTGCCCTATGGACTTTGGGACAAGTATTTCGGAGCATGTCAGCTTCTTGCCTAAGGGCAAGAAGCCAATGAGGAGCCTTGGCACAGCTGTCATTTTGCAGCTTCGGTTACAGCTTCAGCTCCTGGCCTGTGGACTATAGTGGGATCCCGCAATCAGTCTGGGGGGTAATCGCTCTTGCTTTAACCTCCCTAGATCTGGATTGCAGTCTGGGGTGGAGGTCTTGGGATGTGTGAACAGCTTGCCAGAGTGTGTGGAGGCTTCACAGAGGCCACCCAACTAATACCTCCAGAAGTTGAGAAAACCCCAATATTTGGGAAGGAAGCTCCCCTGGCTGGTGGCAGAGTCCTACTGTGACGACAAGCCCAAAAGTCAAGTAATTAAGTGGCAACATGCCTAGGCAAAGGAAACAAAATAAACAGAAAAATTCAACATTAGACTCCTATTTGGGGGGCAAAGAGGATCAAAGCATGGAACAGGAGGAGGACTGGGAGGTCAGAATTCCTGCACCAAACGCCCCAAATGGAAATATGAGCTGGTTACGGGCCATAGAGGACCTTAAGAAGGATGTTAAAAACCAAATAAGAGAAGTGGAGGAAAAATTGGGAAGAGCAATAAGAAGGATACAGGAAAAGTATGAAATGAGAGTCAACAGCCTGACTGAGGAAAATAACACCTTAAAAAATAGACTAACTCAAATGGCAAAAGAGGCTCAAAAAGGCAATGAGGAGAAGAATGCCTTAAAAAGCTGACTTTGCCAGATGGAAAAAGAATCTCAAAAGCTCACTGAGGAGATTCATTCCTTCAGAATTAGACTGGAGCAAATGGAAGCTAGTGACTTTATGAGAAATCAAGACGCTGTTAAACAGATCCAAGCAATTGAAAAAATAGAAGGCAATGTGAAATATCTCATGGGAAAAACCACTGACCTGGAAAATAGATCCAGGAGAGATAATTTAAAAATTATTGGACTACCTGAAAGCCATGATCAAAGAAAGAACCTAGAAACCACCCTTCAAGAAATTCTCAAGGAAAATTGCCCTGATGTTTTAGACCTAAAGGGTGAAATAGAAGTTGAAAGAATCCATTGATCACCTCCTGAAAAAGATCCCAAAAAGAAAACTCCTAGGAATATTATAGCCAGGTTCCAGAATTCCCAGATCAAGGAGAAAATACTACAAGCAGCCAGGAAGAAAAAATTTCAATATTGGGGAAACATAATCAGAATAACACAGGACCTGGCAGCTTCTACACTGAGGGATTGAAGGGCATGGAATATGATATTCCACAGGGCAAAGGACCTGGGATTAAAACCAAGAATCACCTATCCAGCAAAACTGAGTACCATGTTTCAGGGGAAAATATGGTCATTCAGTGGAATAGAGGACTTTCAAGCATTCTTGAGGAAAAAACCAGAGTTGAATAGAAAATTTGACATTCTGACACAAGAAGCAAGAGATACTTGAGAAGGTAAACAGGGAAAAGAAATAAAAAGGAACTTATCAAAGTTGAACTATTTACATTCCTACACGGAAAAACAATAACTGTAAGTGATGAAACCTTTCTCAGTATGAAAAGAGTTGAAGAAGGGTATATGGGCATATGAACACATATGAATGTGTGTATATATATTTACAGCTATACATAGATAGAGGGCACAGGTCGAATTTAATAAGAAGGGATAATACTTAAAAGGTGAAATTAAGAGGTGTGAAATAAATATAACAAGAGGAGATGGGGAGAGAGAGAAAGGGTAAACTATCTCATATAGAAGAGGCAAGGGGAAATGGTTGCAAGGGAGGGGTAGAACAGGAAGGCAAAAAGGCAAAACAATATTCTCATTGAATTTGGCTCAGGGAGAGAATGACATACATACTAAATGAGATATCTCACCCTACAGGAGAGTAGGGGGAAGGGGGATGATGGAAGAGAGGGCATGCTGGGGGGAAGGGAGGTTGGAAGCACCCACTTTTCAAAAGGGACAGGATCAAAGTAGGGAATGGACTAACTGGGGGGTGGGATAGGTGGGAGGGAAATATAGCCAGTCTTATACAATATATCTACTATGGTAATGTTTTGCATAGCTATACATGTACAACATATACTGAATTGCTTATCTTCCCAGCAGGAGTGGGTGACAAGGGAGGAAGGGAATGAATCTGGAATTCAAAGTTTTAAAATTAAATGTTTCAAATATATATATATAAATACTATTATTAATACTATTTTGCATGTAATTGGGAGATAAGATGTGCAGGCATTGGGGCACAGAGATTCACTTTGCCCTAATGGCAAAGTCAAAGGGTGTATGGGAGAAGATATGGGAGATAGCAGACTGGATGAGGGGATATGCTGTGGGACTGCTATTCTGTGATGGTGAGTAGGGGGAAAATGGGGAAAAATTGTAACTGAAAATCTGACAGAAATGAATGATGTAAACCAGAAGTTAGTAAAGCATTTGGAAAAATAAATATAAAAATAAAAAAAAGAAAGCACCTCAGTTAAGAACTTGAAGTCGAATAAGTGGCAACAAAAAAAAAAGAAGCAGCAACAGAAATGTGACATGAGGCCCAGATGGGGTTCTAGTTCATCATAAACTCTGTTATAACATCCTCAAAAGATAGGCACAGCTCTGTAGTCTTACACATGTGAATTGTCTTCACATATTCCCTCCGCACACACTGTAGATATATTTGTCACTGATATGTTTGTCCATCCACATCTGTACACTGAATTATGAGCTTCTCATGTATATTCCTTTTTGTTTTAACATTTTAAAACCTTTTACTTTAATGTCTACCTGCCTTGTTCCTCATGACAGGTAAATACAAGTATAAAGATGAACTTTATGTTAAAATAGATTCCAAAGTTAAAAAAGAAAATTAATTTTTTGTTAATAATAATTCAAATTCAGTACAAGAGACATTACCCATTTTACTAGGTGATCCTTGTGAATGTTCAACATGCCATTTCTCAGTAAAAACATTTAAAAAGTAAAGATGTCACTAGCAAATCAAGTGTGAGAACATTTTATCAGTTGATTAACATAATTGTCTTGCTGCAAGACTTATAAAGTTTGTTAAAGAAAATAATTTTATCATGTATATAACATTACCTCTTCTATAAGGAACTCCAATTTTTTTTCAACTTAATATGTACAAAATATACAAGAAAGATAATCCAGAGAGTATTTTTACTTTTCATATGTTCCATATGTGTGCTCTATCATGATCCCTTCACTCATCAAATATTAACAAAGATGGCATATACATTTGGTGGGTATACATGTGTATCGTAAGTTAATAGTAGGAATGCTTGGTTGCAAGTTTTTCTTACTATTCTATTTCATGAAACAACTTTCCATTGAACTAATTGTGTCTGCTGACAGACTCATAAAATTAAACACATTGGTGGGGGTTTGCAAGCTATGGTTATGAGTAGATATGGATCAACAGACTTTTTGAACCTGAAGCAGATATTCTGAGAGGTTCATTTGTGAGGAAGAATGACTCAAATACTACAGAGGGAGAAAAAAAAATTATGTCCCTTAATAGATAAGAGAAAAGTGCCTCAGATTTTTACAGATGATTAATATGTTAAAAAGAATTTGGGGAAAATGTCAAAAACAAGGTAATGATAATACTAATGATAATGAGCCTACTTTCCCCATTTATTCTTCTAGAATGAAACATAAGGTCATCCAAAATTACTTAGGGAAAAATTTCTCCAAGTCCTCATAATCCTATGAAAATTTCTATTGGCATATCAGGTTCCACAATATTAAATTCTAAGTACTCACCTCCCTCCTCTGTAGCCCCCCACCCTGAGGTCCAGCATATTTTCCCATCAGGGAAGTACTCTTCAGAATTAGGCAGACAAATTGGTTGAATCATATCTGTTTACAAAACAAATGTTTTCTTTTAGATCCAACTAAAGAGGAAAGATAAAGCAAAAATTGACTTTCTCCTCACTTTAGCATTTATCAGTATGAATAAGATGAAACCATATGGGAAATATGAGTTCTTGATAATTTTAAGATATATCAATTTATCCCAGGATTTCTCTCATAACAAAAGCCCTAGAGTAGAATAGAGATGACTACAAGTAATATGTCAAATGATCACATTAACATTTTGAATGTAATATTTATTTTCATTTTCATATATTTTTCTCTCCCTCTCCTTCCCCCTTTTTTACAATTACTTAACTTACAATTTACTATGTATATGTAACCATGCCTACTAGGTCACATATGTAGACCCCTTTGCCAGGGATTTGTAACAAAGTATGAAAACATATTTTATTACACTGTCTGTGGGGGAGGGTAGAGTACTGTTCTATTTTAAACTGAGACCAAAATGGGATTTTAGGTATGCCTAAAATATTTCTATTTATTTGCAAGCCTTTAGTAAGTATAATTCAATATAACAATGTCTTCTCTACCTTTCTCAAGGATTTATTTGCCTTTATTCTCTCATAGAACACACTGAAACATAATACCATCTACTTTGGGGAATTCAGAAAATTGTGAAACTCACTTCAGGAAATAAATAAAGATTATCTGTTCAGAATAGTTCCAGGAGGAGAAAAAATATAATATTGGAAATCTGTACTATCATTTTAATTTTAAAAAGCAAAAAAAAAATAACAAGAAAGACACACTTTAAATTACCACTGAAAATGAGAGGTACGGCTAGTTTCATCAGAGCAATGTCATTCCCCAGTCTCTTTGGCTTATACTTGCTGTGGTATATGATTTTGTCCACTGAATAAGAAGGAGCTGGTGTATCTATCAAGGTCACCAAGCCTACTTGTATGGTCCATGAACTGGGCACATACAGGCTGAAATGGAATTAAAGACTGTAAAGACACCAAAAAAGTGAAACAAAATATTCACCAATAAACACTGTGGAAATTAATGTTGAAGGAGGCTCTGATAAATGTTAACACTCATGTCACATCTTATGCTCCATTTGGTTTTTTATTTCGAGTAAAGGACTAAGGAGAAACAGTAAGAATAACACATAATTTAATAGTCAACATCCCAAAGGGGCAGAGAGCTTGGAATATAGTATTCCAAAAGTCAAAGGATATATATATAGGCTTATAGCCAAGAATAACTTACCTAGAAAATTGAGCATAATGATACAGGGGAAATACGTACCTTAAATGAATAGAGAACATTCCTGATAAAAACACCAGAACTGTGTAGAAACTTTGAAGTTTTGAAGTTAACAGAAACATAAAAAGGAAAACCTGAATGAAATATTATAAGGGACTAAATAAGGATAAATTATCTACATTATAAGACTTGATGATCTTAGAGAAGAATGGAAACAGAGGGGAAAAGGAATATACTGCAGGGAATGAAAGAATGAAGGTTAAGGAAAATTGTCTAGCAATCACAGTGAGTAAATAGAAATGTATACCAACAAGGACTGGGAAGGAGTTGGTAACAAAAATATTCACAACAGTTCTTTTACTTTGTGGTGTCAAAGAACTGGAAACAGAGAATACGTCCATCAATTCGAGAATGACTAAACAAGTTTTTTATATATGAATGCGATAGAATACTATTGTGTTTTAAGAAATTAAGAAGGGGCTGGGTTTATCAGGCACTGTTCAAGGAGCAGTGAGACAATCAAGGATGTCAGTACTCACTCATAAACACAGTGGGCAGCAGTGACAATCCACACAGGAGTGATGAGAGAACCACCACAGAGATGATATCCCTGGAACTGGAGGCTAACTTGCCAGGGCCATTGCATAAGGGAAGACATGTTTCCACCAACTATGCGTGGGGTATAGCCTATCCTCAGACCACAAGCTGAAGGAGTGAGGAGAAAAAAGTAAAATATTTCCCCAGTCAGTGACCTATCTCCAAGCCATTTCTTTCTGTCTCTCTCTAGTCCATGTCTCAAATAGATTGCTGTCTGAGAAGGAGCCATGTTACATACAACCATCAAGTCAGCTGAATTAAAGTAAGGTCAATTCATTTTCTGATTATATTTTTTTCCTCTCCTCTCTTTCTCAGTCCTACTTCATCCCCACAGTCTCACATTAATTCTGGCTCATCACCCTCTTTTCATAGTCTTAAATCTATACTTAGTTCAGTAAGACACTTCCCTTCACACAATCCATGGTCTTTTCACTGCTCTTCTCCTAATTCCTGTGTCCTGTTCCAGAGACATGAAATTTTGCCATATACATACACTACAAATTCATGATCCCTAATTTCCCATCACTTAGCTCCTTTGCACTGCATACAAATATAGTCCGGCCTCTCTTATCCTTAATTCTGCCATCTCTTCAGGCTAGCTTTCCTCTCTCCTCTCTTTTTCTTTCTCCTATCTTCATCTTTCTCCAGTCTCTTTGCCAGGGTCTTCCATCTGCCCTTAAACCCCATAAGGATCTATGCCAGACACTCCCCTACTCCATCTCAATGTTATTTCCCTTAGTAATCTAATCTAATTGCATTTCCCATTTCAGGGAATTTTATTAAAGAATTTTGTAATCCTTAAAGTGCTATAGAAATCTGATCTTTTATCACATATGGGACTTTTGCCTTCCTTTGCATTCCCAATGCTTAACACAATGTTTGGTAATAGTTACTTAAAAATTGCTGTTGATATTACTTGACCTAGTTTGACAAGAGTAGAACTACCCAAAGAGAATAAACAAATCATTTCCTTATTATTTATAAGGAAGGAACAATAATCTCCTTCCTAAAACTTTTTTAAAAACAAATATGATGGGAATACATCCATCCTATTACAGGAAGGGCATCCATTCTGATTTCCTATCCTATATCTGGGACAAACAAACTTTTTTAGACTAAAATAAAATATATGCATTTCTTAGCTTTTAATATAAAAAGATGATAAACACAATGGTCTATTGGAGGATGTGAGATTGACAAATAGACAGACATATATGTTAGTTTTCCCAAATGAGAGTTTTTCCTTTTCTATTTTCAACTCTTTGATATTCCAAAATACTTACTCACACACTTTAAGATGATTACACGTCCAGAAGAGCATTTGTCCCTAAAATAGAAATAATCATTAGTCTCTTTCTCAAAATACATTTTTCATGCAATATATTTCTTGGTTGGTGACACTATTAAGTCTTATTTGATTCCAGGATAATGGCTATCTAAATCTCTCCCATAGTAGAACAAAGATAATAGCTTCAACATGATGTATAAACAACAAAAATTAGTGTCCAAGTGCTATATACCAATAAACAATGAGTCCAAAATACTGAAGCTAGAGGAAACCACATACCTCTGGCCAGTGAGGGTATATATTTAAAATCTAGAATGGGGCATGAATTTTTGGATATAACAAAATTAGAAATATGCTTTTGTGAACTACACATGGTTGTTGTGTGTTTTTAATTTTTCAATGTGGAAACATTGAATAGTGGTCAAGTGCAACTGAGGCAACAAGCATTAATGAAGTGTCTACTTTGTGCCAAGAATTGTGCTAAGTTCTAGGAATACACAGAAAGCAGGGAAAAACAAACAAAAAACATAGTCTCTGATCATCATAGTCTAATGGGAGAAAACTACTATATAAGATTATGCATGTACACACACACACACACACACATATATGTATGCATTCATGCAACTATATGTATATGTTAATATATGTAGGAAGAAGCCATACTACAAATATGCATTGTATATGTATATATCTTTGTATACACATATGTATTTAGAGATGATCTTAGAAGGAAAGCACTAGCATTAAAGGGTATAAGGAAAGGCTTCCTGCAGAAGGCTGAATTCCGACCAGGACATGAAGGAATCCAGGGAAGACAAGAGAAAGAAATAATTATAGGAATGGGGGAGAGCAAGTGAAAATGCACAGAGTCAGGAGATGGAGTATCATGTTCAATGAAGAACAAGGAAGCTAGTATCATTGGACCACAGATTATGTGGGGGAGAAGTTAGGTTTAAGACTACTGAGAAGTTAGGAAGGACCATGTTATGAAGGGTTTTGAAAGACAAATAGAGGATTTTGTATTTAATATTATTAACTAATTAAGAATTAATAACAAAGAAACACTGGAATTTATTGAATGGAAGTGTAACATGATTTAGAAATGTTATTTTGACAGTTGGAAAGAGGATGGACAGGAGAATAGACTTGACTGGAAGAGAGATGAGACAGGGAGACTAACCAGAAGGCTATTGCAATAATGAAGGAATAAGATGATGTGAGTCTGCCTCAACACAGTGAGAATATAAGAAAGAAGTTGTGAAATTATAATTAACAGGAATTTGTAACGGATTAGATAGGGGAAGAGATAGAATGCAGAGTCAAGAATGACTCATATATTATGAGCTTGGGTGACTGGAAGGATGAAGACATCCTTGATAGTAATAAAGAAGTTAGAAAGAGTGAAAGATATGAAGTTCAGTTTTGGAGCTTTAAGATATCCCCCAATTATAAAAATGAAAAAAGGTGAATTTACCACCAATGAAGAGGAAATTAAAACAATAATTAAGAGCTTTTTTGCCCAACTATATGCCAATAAATTTGGTGATCTTAGTGAAATGTATGAACATTTACAAAAATATAAATTTCCCAGGTTAACAGAAGAGGAAATAAAATACTCACATAACTCCATTTCAGAAAAAGAAATTGAACAAGCCATCAATAAACTTCTTAAGAAAAAATCTCCAGGATCAGATGTATTTGCAAGCAAATTTTATCAGACATTTAAAGAATAATTAATTTTAATACTATGTAGACCATTTGGGAAAACAGATGAGGAAGGAATCCTACCAAATTCTTTTTATGATAGAAATGTGGTGCTGATACCTAAACCAGGAAGAGTTTAAACAGGGAAAGAAAATTATAGACCAATTTCCCTAATGAGTATAGATGCAAAATTTTTAAATAAAATATTATTGAAGAGATTATAGCACCTTATGTTGAGGGTAATACAGTATGCCCATGTAGGATTTATATCAGGAATGCAGGGCTGGTTCAATATTAGGAAAACTAACAGCATAACTAACCAAATCAACAACAAAATTAACAGAAACCATATGATTATCTCAATAGATGCAGAAAAAGCTTTTGACAAGAAAAGCAAAACCCATTCCTATTAAAAACACTAGAGAGAGGGGCGGAGTCAAGATGGCAGAGGAGAAACAGCACTTCCACGGAGCTCCAGCCCACACCACTACAAAATTATGTAAAAGGGGGACTCTAAACAACCTCTGGAGCCCCAGAAACAACACAATGACACAGAGGAGCTAATCTCCCACTGAGGACATGACCAAAGAAAGAATCTAGAAATCATCCTTCAAGAAATTCTCAAGGAAAATTGCCCTGATGTTTTAGACCCAAAGGGCAAAATAGAGGTTGAAAGGATCCACAGATCACCTCCTGAAAAAGATCCCAAAAACAAAACTCCTAGGAATATTATAGCCAGGTTCCAGAATTCCCAGATCAAGGAGAAAATACTACAAGCAGCCAGGAAGAAACAATTTCAATATTGTGGAAATATAATCAGAATAGCACAGGACCTGGCAGCTCCTACACTGAGGGACCGAAGGGCATGGAATATGATATTCCACAGGGCAAAGGACCTGGGATTAAAACCAAGAATCACATACCCAACAAAACTGAGTATTTTGTTTCAGGGGAAAATATGGTCATTTAGTGGAATAGAGGACTTTCAAGCATTCTTGAGGAAAAAAACAGAGTTAAATAGAAAATTTTATATTCAGGCACAAGAAGCAAGAGATACTTGAGAAGGTAAACAGGGAAAAGAAATAAAAAGGAACTTATCAAAGTTGAAATGGAAAAACAATAACTGTGACTGATGAAACCTTTCTCAGTATGAAAATAATTGAAGAAGGATATATGGGCATATGAATACATATGTGAATTGTGTATATATGTTTACAGGTATACATGGATAGAGGGCACAGGTTGAATTTGGTGGGAAGGGATGATACTTAAGGGGTGAAGTTAAGAGGTGAGAGAGGAATGTGGCAAGAGGAGATGGGGAGAGACAGGGTAAGGTAAACTATCTCATGTAGAAGAGGCAAGGGGAAGTAGTTGCAGGGGAGGGGAAGAACAGGAAGGCAAAAAGGCAAAACCATATTCTCATTGAATTTGGCTCAGAGAGAGAATGACATTCATACTAAATGAGATATCTCACCCTGCAGAAGAGTAGGGTGGAGGGGGATGAGAGGAGGGAGGATGGAGGGGAGGGCATGCTGGGGGGAGGAGAGTTTGGAAGCACCCACTTTTGAAGAGGGACAGGATCAAAGTAGTGAATGGACCAGGTGTGGGGTGGCATGGGTGGGAGGGAAATATAGCCAGTCTTTTACAATATATCTACTATGGTAATGTTTTGCATAGCTATACATGTACAACATATACTGAATTGCTTATCTTCCCAGCAGGAGTGGGTGACAAGGGATGAAGGGAATGGATCTGGGATTCAAAGCTTTAAAATTAAACATTTCAAATATATATAAATACTATTATTAATACTATTTTGCATGTAACTTGGAGATAAGATGTGCAGGCATTGGGGCACAGAGATTCACCTTGCCCTAATGGCAAAGTTGAAGGAGGTATGGGAGAAGATATGGAAGAGAGCAGATTGGATGAGGGGATATCCTCTAGGACTGCTATACTGGGGTGGTAGGTAGGGGAAAAACAGGGAAAAAAGTATAACTCAAAATCTGGTGTAAATGAATGATGTAAACCAGAAGTTAATAAAGCATTTGGAAAAAAAAAAAGCTTTTTTCAGCATCTATTGAGATAATCATATGACTTTTGTTGGTTTTGTTATTGATATGTACAATTATGCTGATAATTTTCCTAATATTGAACCATACCTGCATTTCTGGTATATAGTCATAATGTATGATCTTTGTGATATGCTGCTATAATCTGCTTGCTAGTATTTTATTTAAAAGTTTTGCATCAATATACATTAAATAAATTGATCTATAGTTTAAAAAAAAAGAATTTTTCATCATTATGGCAGATAGAAGAAGTCTACAAAGACAGAAGGCATGATTTCAAGTTGATTTTGTTGGAATGAAGCCTTCCAAAAGCATGGAATGATGAGAAATTGGGATGAAATGGGAAAGGGTGTGTGGGAGAGGAAAAATGGGGAAAATTATCTCTCATAAAAGAGACACAGAGGAGCAACTAGGTGGTGAAATGGGGCGCAGTGAATAGAGCACCAACCCTGGAATCAGGAGGACCTGAGTTCAAATCCAGCCTCAGACACTTAACACAAAAACTAGCTGTGTGACCTTGGGCAAGTCACTTAACCCCAATTGCCTTCCAAAAAGCAAAAGAGAAAGAGAGAGAGGAGAGAGGGAGAGAGAGAGAGAGAGAGAGAGAGAGAGAGAGAGAGAGAGAGAGAAGAGAGAAGAGAGTGAATAGGTTTTATAGTGGAAGGAGAGGCAGGCATTTCTTGAACTTCATTATCATCTAAAATGGCTCAAAGAGGAAAGAAATACACATGCACATACACACACATGCATGCACGTGCATGCACACATACACACACAATTATACATTGTTGGGTATAGTGATTTATCTTACCAAACAGAGAAGCTGGAGGTGAAGGGGCTAAGAAAAAGGAGAGGGGCTGATAAGGAGAGCAGATTAAGGGAAGCAAAAGTCCAAAGCAAAACAGCCTTTTGAGGAGGGACAGGGGGGAAAGAGGGAGAGAAAAGGATAAACAGAAGAAAACAGAATATGAGGAAATAAAAAGTTAATCATCAAAACTGTGAATGTGAATGGGATGAACCCACCCATAAAATAGGAGCAGAGAACAGAATTGATTAGAAATCGGAATTCACCAATATGTTTTTTACAAGAAACACACTTGAAATGGAAAGATTCACACAGAGTTGACAATTTAGGACTTTAGCAGAAGCAAAAGAGGCAGGGATAGCAATCATGATCTTAAAAAAAGACAAAAATATATAGACCTATTTAAAAGAAAGAATTAAGGGAACTAATTCTGTTTAAAAGACACCATGGATAAAGAAATAATATCAATACTTTACATACATGCATCAAATGGCATAGTACTCACATTCCTAAGGGAAAAGTTAATGAATTACAGGAAGTGACAGTAAAACTGTATTTGTATAGAACCTCAATTTACCCTTCTCAGAACTAGATAAATGTAACCATAAAATAAATGAGAACAAAGTAAAGGAGATGAATTAACTTTTTAAAGTGAGATAAGATAGACATCTGGAGAAAATTGAATGGGCATAGAAAGGATTATATCTTCTTCTCAACTGTACATGACACCTTCACAAAAATTTACCATGTATTAGGTAGGGCATGAAAATTTCATGAAGAGTGGAAAAGAAAAATATTAAATGCACCTTTTACAGACCATAATGAAATAAAAATTATGTTCAGTAAAAGACCTTGTAAGCAGAGATTAAAAATTAATTGAGAAGTAAATAAGTATTTTTTTAAAAATTAGTGTGTTAAAGAACAAATATTAGAAATAAAAATTTCATAAAAGCTAATGACAACAATGAGGAAATATACAAAAATTTCACGAGATTCAGCCAAAGTAGTAGTTAGGGAAAATTGTATACCTTTAGATGATTGCATAAATAAAAAAGAGAAAGGGCATGTCAATGAATTGGGCATGCAACTAAAAAAATAGAAAAATAATAAATCAGAAATCCCCAAGCAACAAAATAGAAATGATGAAAATCAAAGGAGAGATTAATAAAACTGAAAATAAATTTTTTAAAATATTAAACTAACAGATACTATAAAGAGTTGGTTTTATTAAAAATAGATAAATAAATGGTTAATTTGATTTTTAAAAGAAATAAAATCAAATTATCAGGATTAAAAATGAAAAATGTAACTGTACCATCAATGAAGATGAAATTAAAGCAATAATCAAAACAATGATTTAGATATAAAGGGTGACAAACAAATTAGGAGATGGAAAATTTTATCTATGGATCAAATCTATGGACAAGAAAAGAGTTTATTAACAAACAATAGATAAAAAAAATATGGGAGATAAAGTAAATACTTTTGGCTACATGAAATTGCAGAGTTTTTGCACAAATAAAACTATTGTAGCCAAAATTAGAAGAATGCAGGAAACCTGAGTGAGGGTGGGGAGATTTATATGAAATTTCTCAAATATATAGGGAACTGAGCCAAATTTATAAAAATAAGAGTAATTCTACAATTGATAGATGGTCAAAAGCTATGAACAGGAAGTTTTCAGAGGAAGGACTCTAAGCTATCAATAATGATCATATGGAAAAATTCCCTAAAATGCTAGTAATTTGAGAAATGCAAATTAAAATCACTCTGAGGTACTGCCTTACACCTATCAAACTGGATAACATGACAGAAAAGGGAAAAGACAAATATTGAAGGGGACATTTAAAAACAGGTACACTAATGCACTGTTGGTAGAATTGTGAACTGGTCCAACCATTTTGAAGAGCAATTTGGAACTATGCCCAAGGGGATACAAAATCACATACCCTTTGATCCAGCAATACACTGTGTTTGTATCACAAAGAGATTAGAGAAAAAGGAAAAGGATAGATAGATAGATAGATAGATAGATAGATAGATAGATAGATATACATATATATATATATGTACAAAACAATTTAATAGTAACTCTTCTTGTGATGTCAAAAAATTAAAAATTGTGGGGTGGCTAGGTGGCACAGTGACATGTGACCTTGGCCAAGTCACTTAACTCCAATTGCCTAGCCTTCCCCACTCCAAAAAAAAAAAAAATAGAAATTCAGGGAATACCCATCAATTGGGGAAAGACTGAACAAGATGTTGTATGTGACTATGATGGAATACTATTTTACTGTAAGAAATGATGAAGATAATGAGTTCAGAAAAACCTGGGAGGAATTATATAAACTAATGCAAAGTGAAGTAAGCAGACAAAAAAAAAAATGTTATCCACATTCAGAGAGAGAACTGATAAAATATGATTACAAATTGAGACAATTTTTTTTTTCATTTTCTTTATCCTTATTGGGGTTTTTTTTGTTTTGTTTTTTTGCAATATGGCTAATATGGAAATATGCTTTAATGACTACATTTGTATAATGGATATTGTAATTGCTTGGCTTCTCAATGAGTGGAGGAGAGCCTGGAGAGAGGAAGAAAATTTGGAACTCAAATTTTTTAAAATAAATGTTAAGAAATAAATATATTTTTTAAAAAGTAAACTTGTTCAGCAGGTAATCAAGGTGGGGAAGGATGGAGTATATTGTCATTGTATTGGCTAATAGGTTGGGAAAGAACTGAGAGACAAAGGTCATAGTGAGGATGAAGAATAGGGTTTGGGGTTGCAAGGCAGAAAGAAAGGTGGAATGACAACAGATTTTGTTAATGTAAGTGAATTTCAGAGTTCACAACTATGCTAAAAGAACACTTGTGTATGATGGCAAAATCAAGACTGTGACCATCTCTGTGATCAGGTGAAGTAGGGTGGAGGAATAGATCATGAGAAATGAGTAACCTAAGAAACTGGAAGTTTAAGCTGTTTGAAGTATAAATATGTACATTGAAATCCTTTCCTGTGAGGGCAAAAGTAGGGGAAAGATTGAGTCACTCACTGAATACATTAAGGAAGAAAAAATGCCTTGAATATTACAGATAATAAGTACTAGAACTTCAGATTATAAATATGGAATGAATGAATCACAAAGGTTATAGTGGTAGAAAGAAAGCTTTACATTGGCAATGAAGAGTGTATTTTGCCTTCCCCATCATGACTAGTGAATTGAGGGCATGCAAGAAAGTGCAACCAGTATTGAAAAGGGTAACCATTTTTTTTTTTGCTTTTTGGAAAAGGGAGGGCAGGGCAATGGGGTTAAGTGACTTGCCCAAGGTCACACAGCTAGTAAGTGTTAAGTGTCTGAGGCTGGATTTGAACTCAGGTCCTCCTGACTCCAGGGCCAGTGCTCTAATCACTGCACCACCTAGCCATCCAGGATGTTGTGTCTTTAAGAAGGAACCAAGCCTTAGAGAGTGCAAAAAGATGGAAAGAATTGAGAAAGGAAAAGTCTTAAAAGGGAAGTAAGCTCATTACCTATGGAGTAAGCATTCCAGAGAACACCGCAGGTCTGGATATCTTTAAAGTGGGATATTAGGGGAGTTGGGTTATAGGAGATCAAAATAAGAGATTGATCAATGAGGGGAATAGAAAATTAGACTTGAACAATGACAGCAAAGGTTTGAAAATCATTGGGATGATAGGGGTTGTTTGTTTCCAAGAGGACCTATGACATCACAGGGTGATGCATTGACTCTCTCATGAATTGGATTTCAGTAAGGCAGAGTTACACAAAGTTATGAGCTTCACTCTCTCTTCCAGAATAATTGAACTCAAGAGGTGAGACAAAAGTCAGAATGACTGACAATGGCCTGGGATGCAGTTATTGATTTTAGCATCTTAGATGTCTGAACAAGCTCTAAGCTCTTCACAGTGCTTACACTGGCTGTCTTCATGGCCATTGCAACAAATTGTTCTCATTCACTCATTCTTCTGGTGGATGATTATGGTAGACATCGTCCTAAATCACCAAAGGGTTTAAGACCTATCAGCTACCCTCAACCTGCTGTAGTCTATTTGCTGAGGTGGTTTTCCTGGGGTGTGGCCCCTGCACAGCCACAGGTGACAGTTGAGAAACAGGCAAACACCAAAGGTGGATAAGTAGCCCTGAAAAGGGCAATCCTCACACCAGAGGAACTAGTCCTCCCTAAACACTCCATATACCCCCAATGAAAAGGTATAATGATAAGGGTATAATGCAATGGGAGTATGTTAATCATTGAGGAATGAGTTCAGGTAAGCAATATTTCTTGTTAGGGTAAGAGGAAGAGATTTAGAAAGAAAAAAAATAATGAAAAAAGATACATATTATATACTACATTACTGATTAATTTATTTCTAAGATTTACATAGAGTACCTTTTCCATGTGATAAATGAAATAGGTCTCTTAAACAAACACTGGAACAACCCAAACATTTTTTTAATATTCTGCATATAATTTTCTTGGATTTTAGCCCTAGATATACATTGGGTAATCATAGCCTTAACTGGACAAAATTATTTTTGAGAGACAAAGTGGGGTTGTGGGAAGGACACCAGATTTGCAATAAGAAGAAAACTTGGTTCTGACTACCAGATATTGTGCATACAAGCTGTGTGACAATGAGCAAGTCACTTCTATGTCATGCTTACACTATTGTGTCACAAGATTCATAGAATCATAGATTTAGAGCTGGAAGGACTCTTAGAGGCCAATAAATCCAAATCCCCTGATTTTATAGATCAGGAAATTAATTTCCAAGGTGTTTAAGTGATTTGACCAGGATCACATAGCCATTAAGTATCCAAGGCCAGATTTGAACCTAGGTTTTCCTCATTCAAGGTCCATGCTCTAGTCACTATATGATGCTGCTTCATCAGACTGTTGTGAAGAAACTACTTTGCAATTTGAAAAGCACCATATAAATGTAAACTGTAATTATTTGGTACTGTTTATATTGAGACAGGAAAAATGCTTTTTTATAACATGAGAAACAGATGTGAAAGTATTTGTAGTTTACTTCAACATAAGATAAAATGACTTATTTGAATCTCTTAGAATTGAATCTCGGGATTCTGGAGATGAAATATTTCCTTAAAAGTATCTTTTTCTTTGAGGCATATTTTTCTCTCACTGTTGTTGTTCAGTTGCTCAGGTGTGTTTGACTCTTAATATAACCATAGCACAGCAGGCCCTTCTGTCCTCCTCTTTCTCTCAAAGTCCTTCCAAGTTCATGTTCATTGTTTCCATGATACTATCTTATCCTCAACCAAGCCCTTTTCCTTTTGCCTTCAATCTTTCCAAACCTCAGGGTCTTTTCCAATGAGTCCTGTCTTCTCATTATGTGGTCAAAGTATTTCAAGTTTCAGCTTCAGTGTTTGACCTTCCAGAGAATACTCAGAATTAATTTCTGTATGGACTGATTTTATCTCCTTGCTTTCCAAGGGACTCTCAAAAGTCTTTTCCAGCATCACAATTCGAAAGCATTGATTATCCAGCAGCAAAGTTTAAAAGCATCAATTCTAAGGTGCTCGGTATAATTTATTTTTTCTAACTTTCTTCAAAGGAGCAATTGTCTTTTAATCTCATGTCTGTAGACATTGTTTGCAGTCATCTTTGAGTCCAAGAATATAAAATTTGAAACTGCTTTGATTTCTTTTCCCTCTATTTGCCAGCAAATGATGGGATCAGTTGCCAAAATCTTAGGGTTTTATATTTTGATGTTAAGCTTCAAGCAGTTTTTCCATCTTCCTCTTTCACCATCAAGAGACTTCATAATTCCTCTTCATCTTCTGCCATCAGAGTGGAATCATCTGTATATCTGAAATTGTTGATATTTCTCTCAACAACCTTAATTCCAGCTTTTGATTCATCCTCCCAATGAGTGCTTAATATATTATTGTTAGCTGACTAGGTGAAAAGTAAACATTGAAGCCTAGCACAATGCCTGGCAAATAATAGGCAATTAATAGATGCTTAGTGCCTGATTTCTTTTCATAGAACATTCTGTACCTTTTTCAGTTTAGGCTTCTTCTATTTGTTGTATCTATCATTTCATCATCATCACCAAATTTTATTTCTATAATAAAATTATCTCTTTCTTTTATAAGTTCTTCCACTAATCATATCTTTAGAGTTGAATTATTTAATCTGTATTTCCTTCCTTCAAAGGATCTTTAATATTTATAATTTCAATCAGTAAATAATATAACCAAAGGAAAAAATACACTAAGTCACCCAGTCTAACCAGATCTGATGAGGGCCCCATTTTTGCCCTTAGAGAATTATTCTCATCCACAATTCCAGAAGTCTAAGGAGAGGAGGTGGAGTCAAGATGGCAGAGTAGAAAAAGAACTTCCACATGGCTCCGGCTTCCACCTCCTCCAATTCATGTAAAAAAAAGACTCTAAACAAACTTTGAAGCTACAGAACCCACAAAATGACAGAGAGAAGCTAAGTTCCCACTTAAAACAGCCTGGCAGGCCAGCAGGAAGTAGCCAGCTCAGAGTGTTAGGAGCCAAGACCAGCCCAGCACGAGTCAGAGGTTTTAGCCTGAGGGCAGCCACAACCAGCACTGGCTAGAGGGACTTCAGATCACCAGCAGCTGTGGCAATTTCCAGAATTATCAACCCATAGATGCCAAAGACAAAGTGAGAGGTCAGTGCAGAGTGGACTTTGGGATCCGGGAGTTTGGGAGTGCGGTCCAGCCTCTACCCACTAGAGGGAGAAGCAGCTAAGGTGCCATGGCCATGCGGCTGCCACCACATGGCTGTTTCAGAGCTCCTGCCTGCAGATTGTAAGGGGACTAAGTGACCAGTCTGAGGGGTAATTGTACTTGCTTTAACCTGCTTGGATCTGGATCACTGTCTGGGGTGGAGGTCCTGGGGTGTGTGACCAGTGAGCCAGAGCTTGTAGAGGCTTCAGAGAGGGCACCCGACTAATAGCTCCAGCAACTGAGAAAATCCCAGCAATTAAGACAAAGCTCACCTTTCTGGTAGCACAGTTCTACTAAGGCAAAAAGATCAAAAGTCAAGTAATTGAGTGACAACATAAGCAAGCAAAGGAAGCAAAGCAAGCACAGCAATCCAACATTAGACTCCTATTTGGGGGGCAAAAAGGATCAAAGCATGGAATAGGAGGAAAACAATGAAGTCAGAACTCCTGCACCAAAAGCTTCCAAGAAAAATATGAGTTGGTTACAGGCCATAGAGGAGCTTAAGAAGGATTTTGAAAACCAAATAAGAGAAGTGGAGGAAAAATTGGGAAGAAAAATTAGAAATATGTAAGAAAATTATGAAATGAGAGTCAACAACCTGAGTGAAGAAAATAACATCTTAAAAAATAGACTGCCTTACCCAGAGTGTCTCTGTTACAGTGTTCCTTAAATAACAACACACTGAGGGCCCCCTGTGTATCCTAGTGGCCATAATTCCCTGAGTTACCCTTCTCCCAGGTGAACAAGGTTGGCATTACTTTTCCCAGAAGGGCAACTGAGCCACCACCTAAGGCAAGTAGTACCACTCCTCATTCCCATCTCAGTGGGCTTGGGCCTTGTGGGTTCTGCAATGACTGGGATGGCAGCCTTGATTAAGGGGGAGGCCAACTATCAAGCCTTAAGTACACAGGTAAATATTGACCTCTCCCACATAGAGCAGTCCATCTCAGCCCTGGAAATACAGGCGGAATCTCTGGCAGAAGTGGTTCTTCAGAACCGCAGAGGCCTTGACCTTCTTAAACAGGGTGGCCTGTGTGCAGTCCTTGGTGAGGCTTGTTGCTTCTATGCAAAGAACTCTGGAGTGGTGAGGGAGAGTCTGAAGTTGGTACACCAGAATATTGCTAATAGACAGAGGGAGCTGGAAAATTCTGAGAATAGCTATAAGTCCCTGTTCCCCTGGAACATCCCCCTAACTCACTAAATTTATATCAGCCTTGGTATTAGTATTAGTATTAGCCTCTCCTCCTCCTGATCATAGCCCTAATTGTAGGACCCTATCTCATTAATTACTTTCTACAATTTGTCAAATGCCGTGTTAACTCCATTAATGTTAATAATCAGGGACACCCCCCCACCATTCTTTAGGAACAGAATTGGGTAATCTAGATGTGACCCCAGCCATGTCAAAGGTTTGACATACCTACAAGGAAGAGTAGAGAATGTTGAACACTACTCCACTTTGCCCTTCCCTTCATTGATTTGTAAAGCAGACAACTCAACCTTCCCCTTCCTTCATTGATTTGTAAAGCAAAGAACTCCACCTTCCACTCCCTTAATTGATCTGTAAACAGGTGGGACCCCCACCGCTTGCTTTCCCTTGATTGATCTGTGGGTGGGAGTCCCAGCCAAGTGTTTCCCCTCTGGCAGGAAATTCAAATGTATACTGACCAATCACTGTAGTTTCAGCTTACATCACTGTAATTTCAGCTTACATAACCTGGCTATGAAACCTCTATAAAACTGGCACAATGTCTCTGCCAAAGCATTTTGGCACATACCCTGACAGTCCCATGGTAATAAAATCCACTTTTTAAATTTAAAAAAAAATAAACTAACTCAAATTGCAAAAGAGGCTCAAAAAGCTAATGAGGAGAAGAATATCTTAAAAAGCCAAATTTTCCAGATGGAAAAAAGAATCTCAAAAGATCACTGAGGAGAATCATTCCTCCAAGATTAGATTGGAGCAAATGGAAGCTAATGACTTTGTGAGAAATCAAGATACTATTAAACAGATCCAAACAAATGAAAAATAGAAGACAATGCGAAATATCTCATTGGGAAAACCACTGACCTGGAAAATAGATCCAGGAGAGACAATTTAAAAATTATTGGACTACCCAAAAGCCATGATCACAAAAAGAACCTACAAATTATACTTCAAGAGATTCTCAAGGAAAATTGCCCTAATGTTTTAGAACTGGAGGGCAAAATAGAGATTGAAAGAATCCACAGATCACCTCCTGAAAAAGATCCCAAAAAGAAAAATTTTAGGAATATTATAGCCAGGTTCCAGAATTCCCAGATCAAGGAGAAAATATTATAAGCAGCCAGGAAGAAACAATTTGAATATTGTGGAAACACAATCAGGATAACTCAGAATCTGGCGGCTTCTACACTGAGGGACTGAAGGGCTTGGAATATTATATTCCAGAGGACAAAGGAGCTGGGATTAAAACCAAGAATCACCTACCCAGCAAAACTGAGTATCATGTTTCGGGGGGAAATATGGTCATTCAGTGGAGTAGAGGACTTTCAAGCATTCTTGATGAAAAAACAGAGTTGAATAGAAAATTTGACATTCATACGCAAGAAGCAAGAGAAGCATGAGAAGGTAAACAAGGAAAAGAAGTCATAAGGAACTTATCAAAATTGAACTATTTACATCCTTACATGGAAAAATTATAATTGTAACTTATGAAACTGTTCTCAGTATTAGATAGGAGGGTATATGGGCATATGAATACATATGTGAATGTGTATATATATGTATATGCACAACTATACATAGACAGAGGGCACAGGACCAATTTAATAAGGAGGGATGATACTTAAAAGATGAAATTAAGAGGTGAGAGAAGAATATAATGAGAGGAGATATGGAGAGACACAATGGGGTATCTCATATAGAAGAGGCAAGGGAAAACTGTTACAATGGAGGGAAAGAACAGGAAGGCAAAAGGGAATGAGTCAACTTTATTCTCATTGAATTTGGCTTAGGGAGGGAATGACATACACACTAAATAGGGTGTCTCCCCCCTACAGGAGAATAGAGGGGAAGGGAATGGGAGGGGGAATAATGGAAGGGAGGGCAGACTGGGGGGAGGGGGAAGGAAGTTGGAAGCGCCCACTTTTGAAAAGGGACAGGACCAAAGCAGAGAATAGAACAAAAGGGAGGTGGGATAGGAGGGATCGAAATATAGTCAGTCTTTCACAATATATCCAGTATGGAAATGTTTTGCATAGCTACACATGTGCAACCTATATTGAATTGCTTATCTTCCCAGTAAGGATGGGTGATGAGGGAGGAAGGAAAAGAATCTGGAGTTCAGAGTTTTAAAATCAACTGTTTAAATATATGCATACATACACATATATATATACATGTATACATATATACACATATGTACATATATACATATATATAGTAGTATTTTACATGTAACTGGGAAATAAGATATACAGGCACTGAGGCATAGAGATCCATAGAGAAAGTCGTAGGGGATTTGGGGGAAGATATGGGAGAGAGAAGATTGGGGGAGGGGATATTCAGTGGGATCGCTGCTTTGGGGTGGTGGGCAGGGAAAATGGGGAGAAAATTTGTAACTCAAAATCTTGTGGAAATGATGCAAACAAAAAAATTTTAAAAGAGAGAGAAAAGAAAAGAAGCCTAAGGATAATGAGGACAGGTTATACATCTAACAAACTGTCTGCAATAAGACTAATGCAAATGACTTAAAACAAGGTGAGATGTATTCCTGAACTTTTTATTCATCCTTAATAAGAAAAGCAATGAGGATCATTAGTGTTTATTGTTATAGGTTATGAAACAAAACACAAAGTAATTTCAGGAAACTGATTAGGAATGAGTACAGCCAGTTTAAAAATGTGATCTAGGCTTCAGTCACTCAAGTAACCCCTGATCTAAGTTCCTGCATCTTCTAGCAATACGTAAGTTACTAGGACATTCTGTAGGCAATAAATCAAATAAAGTGACTTATGGTTCTGCAAATATTTCCAATATACTCCAAGTTGGAATCTAAATTTCTTTAGATTTCTTTGCTTTTGAGACAGTTTTATCATTTATTTCTTAATTATGCTAACGTCCAACTCCTCATTATTAACCTGGGTCCCTGAAGTCTACCAAGAGCTCTGGTCAGTCCAACTAAGCTGGAAAGTCATATCTATCAGAATTCCACTTCACAAAAGACAAGTTTTAAATGAGATGTTTGGGGGTGGGTGGGTAGAAGAAGGGATTCAGCAAGTCATGATGGCTATTTGTTCAAGCATGCAGGAATTTCAGTCTGTATTGGTGGAGGAACTACATCCATCAATGGAATTATGAATTTACCTTACATATACTGCATGGTGTAAAGAGGTCACCTTATTTTCTGGTATCAGGTGATTGATGGAAACAAATTCCTCTTGCAACTCCTCCTCAACTGCCTCTATCCTCATAGAACGTGAACTTATATAACTGCAAATAAATAAAAATATAAACTACTATCATTACTAAATTAAATTTAGGATTACTAAAAAAATCCATACGGGGCAGCTAGGTGGCGCAATGAGTAGAGTGCCGGCCCTGGAGTCAGAAGGACCTGAGTTCGGATCCAGCCTCAGATACTTAATCCACACAAACAAAAACCTAGCCATGTGACCTTGGGCAAGTTACTTAACCCCAATTGCCCTCCAAAAACGGCCAAAAAAAAAAAAGAATGTAAATAGTCTTAATTTGTAATACTATAATGTGAGAAAATGTGGTATAGGTCATCTTGATGTGTTGTTATATAAGTACATGTTTTTTTTATAAAGTCTTACAAGAGAAACTCAGTGTCAAACTGAGGATGTTGGAATAACAAGCCTGCTATCATGTCTAAAATGCCTGTTGACTATAGAAGGCATTTCAAATCCAGGATGTGTTATACTGGATACGTGACACATTAAGACATTAGCAGTGATTTATTTATCACAAGGATCCACAATATTTTTTTTCAGTATTTACTTTTACTAAAAATCTTTTTATAGCCAGAGTTATAAAAGTACTGACAGTGAAATCTGTGAGTGAACTACAGGTTGTGATATGAGTATAGATTTCAATTCTTTCCATTCAGGGAATCACAGAAAACTTTGTAAATGGGGACATAACAGTAGCAACCAACTTGAATATTTACTAGATGAGGTCTCATGATCTACTTGAATAGCCTAATACTTTCGTTTTAGGAACCAGTAAGGTTGGTATATTGGTTGCCCCAGATATTGGGGTGATTTGGGGTTTCTTTGCAAAGGTACTGGAGTGGTTTTGCCATTTCCCTTTCCAGATTATTTTATAGAAGAGGAAAAAGCTAAGTAAATTTGGCCAGGGTCACCCAGCAACTAAGTGTCTGAGGTTAGATTTTAAATTCAGTTCTTTCTGACTCCAGTGCTAGAGTGCTATCTATTGCACCACCTTGGTGCCCCTGGTCTCACATAGACATAGCCAAAAAGGAAGAGAAAATATGTTTGTGTTTGTGTTGATGTTCATACCAAACCCACAACCTTTTAAAGACTTCATACTATTTTCCTATATTATAGCATTTCAAAATTTTGATCTGTTGCACCTAACTCTTCAAAACAAACACACAGATTGGAATGAGGTTTTTTGTTTTGGTTTTTTTCCATTTACCTTGAGAAACCTAATTGCTCACAGGCTATAAGTCCATATTGACCTTTCCAGTCATCTGAACACATTGTTCTCCATGCAGCAGCAACAAACACCTGAAGCACAGCATTATGGCCACTTACACGGACTGGTAGGAACATACAAAGAAAAATGTGGTTAGTTGCCATATGACTTTAGGATGAATGTGCAAGATTTCATTACACAATATTGTAATTCAAATAGTACTTTTTATTTATCAAGTTAATCACAATTGTTCCATTATTTATTCTTGTTCATTATTACTATCCAGGGGTCATTCTTAGCCCTGTTTGAATCCTCCCCCCCCCCCCGCCCCCCGCCACATTGCTACAATCCACAGTAATCTGTACCCCGGTAACATTTATGTATATCATTTATGTGACACATATGTGTATATAAATACATGTGCAAAGATATATATGTGTATAGAGGTACATACATACATACACATATACATATATTTTCTTCAACTACCTTTTTGTGGGCAGAGAACAAAACTCACTTTTTCATATTATTCACATATCCTAGCACAGGACCTCATAGAATAGGCACTTAATATCTATTGATAAATTTATTTTTCACAAATTTCTGAGTATGACTTTGTTTACAAATAAGGAGAAGGAGTAACTGAATAGATTTCCTCTCATTCATACCATTAACAATACTAAAGGAGAACAAATCAAATTACCACATCTGTATTCATCCTCTCCGTCTTTACAGTTGTATACACCATCACACCTTGCTGTCAGTTCAATACACTGAAAAGATGATCTGCACCTGTATTTCCCAGAGCAATTGAAGTGTACTAAAGGAAATTGGATTTTAAAAACCCAGAATGTTAACCAGATTACAGTTTTAAATTCAAGGAAAACAAATCTCTGCTCAAAATACAATCTAAAAACAATAGGAAAGTTGCTCAGTGCTGTTTAAATTAGTAATAAAATTTGTAGAAGCTGTATTCTCTTCTGCTGTTCTATCTTTTCTAGTCCCTTTCAGCTTTTATTTCTTAACCCAGGAGAGATAAAACTTCCTCTCACAGAGTAGAAACTATCTGAAAGTTTAATCTGAGAAGGGAAATTCCAGTATTTAAAAGTACTGAATGACTGAGCAAGTTTAGTGAGGGAGCCCTAAACATAGTCTGCTCATTAATCCTATTCTTTCTTTTTTTTTTCCTCCTTTATTCTGGACAAGGAGCAAGTGAATGGTGGCTCCAGAAGGTCCATTGACACATTAAGTCATTATTTCAGTAAATCCAATTGATAAGCAATTATTTTTCCTTTTATGACAGACTTTGAAACAATGGATCTTCACTAAAATTGTTTCTAACTTGTTTTTCAAAGAGCAGAAATGTTCTAGAAATGAATGAATGGGGTTCTTTGTGTGTGGGGGTTCTCCAGCCAATATTGACACACCTGACACTATTCAATTACAGTATCTCCTTTTGAATGTTTCTTACTGTTTCAATTTCCTTAGTGATGTAGCCCTGGTTTTTGCCCACACTTTGCTTTAGAATCTGCAGATTGACCTTACTAATAGGACATTTTGCTTCAGTAATTAAGCGTATTGTGGCAACAAAACACTCATCTAAAGAGGAAGCTTGTGAACATTTAAATGCTCTAATAATTATTTTAAGACCTATTAAATAATAAATTTTTTATTATTGTACTCACTGCCCAGACCAATGGCCACTGCTATGATTAGTGCAATAATTCCAATGACGATGATTGGGAAAAACTTTAATGGAAGTAAAGAAAGGATCTGCGTAGCTAGTGCATCAGCATCTATAATCCAAATGGAAAAATGAGAATAATAGCCATAATTGAAAGATGATATTTATCTCCTAACATCCTCCAAATCCCTCCCTCCCCATCAGTTCTGTGCTGGGCCTTACTCAAGCCAATCTTCTGATCATTTAGGTTCGATATTGAAACCAAATGAGACACTAGAAAATACATTCAAGAGTTAACAAAAACTAATTCACTTACCATAGCAAGAAAAGAATATTCACTGAGGACAAGCATGGAAAACAATTGATTCATTTAAGCAAAGCTCTTGTGTCTGAGTTGCCCAGCCTAATCCACCATCCAAGAATCAGTGTCCATGGAGTTCCTCATAGCGACTTTGTACTTGGGCGACCAGGAAGAGCTACCAACAGCCTGAATTCAAGTTTAATCCCCTGAGCCAATACACTCCCAAGGATGACTTTAATACCTTTAAGAGGGGAAAGGTAATCTAAATTGAATAGAGGGGAGAAGATATTGCTCCCTCTTAATAGAAGATTTTGCCTCCTACATTACTGAGAAAATAAAGAGCATCAGTTATAAGTAAAAAGTAGAGGTCACCTGTTTCTCCTCTACTACAAATATCAAAACTCCATGTATATCATTTGCCATTCTCTCCTCTACTTTCAGACAAGAAGGGAGTCCTTCTTACAAGGCCAGGCCCTCTATTTGTGCCCTAATCCCAGGGTCCTTCAGGAACTTTCTACCTAGATAATTTTCTTTCTGTAATCTTAAATCTTTCCTTAACAACTCTTTCCTTCCTGAGCCTATAAATATACCCATCTCTCCCCCAAACTTCAAAAAATATGAAAATAAAAAATATTTTAAATCTCCACTGAACTCTTTTGTCCTCTCAAGCTATTATCTTGTAACTTTTTTCTTTCACAGTTAAACTACTAGAAAAAGTTGCCTCTTCCCCTGGTCTGGAATCAAGGAATGAAAGAATCTTGGGCCAAAAAAACGTTCTGGGCTCCTTCATTTTACAGACTGAAAAACATGACCTGTTAAGATAGATTATTTGTCAAAAAGCCACATAGAAACTCTGTGGCAAAACCAATATTCAAATCTGTCACCTGACTCCAAAACTAGTGTTCTTTCTATTCTTACTACCGCTACAAAGGATAATGAGAATTATTATTATTGTTACTATTATTACTATAAAGTCCAACCTATCTTCCATTTCATGAGGAGTGGGAAGTAGAAGAGAAGGGTTTTGCTGACTAGAGTGATGTATGTTAAGACTCCAAGTATCTCAGGTTTGGGGAATATCTGTAGATTTCTAAAATACTGGTGTACTAGGCTCTGGCAATAACATTTCCTGGGTTAGTACCACAGTTAGAGTAATGAAACAGTTTTTAAGAGTCAAAAAAATTGTTGGCAGCATAAGTTGCAGACTTATTCTACTTACAAATATAATTATAAACTGGAAATGGAGAAGCTCTCCCTTGTGTTTGGTTAAATATGGTGAAATACAAAAGAACAAATAAGAAATACCAGTACCTCATCTGCTGGAAATGTTCAAGTGCAAATAACATTCCCACCTTTTAGTTTAACACATGATGTCTCTGATTGATGCTGACATCATGAACAACTCTATGCAGTGGGAGGTTATCACCAAAATTCCTCCCATTAGTCCTGATTCCAAAAAGGAGAGCATTTGATTGTCCAATTCTATTCTCTCCAGGCTGTAGACCACTTGATCTGACCCAAGAATCAGTGAAGATAAAGATCTTCTTTGCCCAGTCCCTCAAGACTTTCTCCCAAGACATCCATACATATTGGGCCTTAGCCCACTTGAAGGACCTACCAGGACACCCACTTCTTAGGGGAATATTACTAGACTAGTAATTACTTAAGTCCAGTTGTGTATACCTCTCTCATACTGGATGGATCAATCAGTAAGCCGGCAAAATAGCATTTTTATAGGGTTGATTTCCCACCTTTTGTTCCTCATATAGGTCACCATCTGACCTTGGACCTATTCCACCATTACTTCTTCTGGCTGGTTAAACATAATGTCATTACAGTGGTGTGCATTACTGCCACTGAATAGGTCTCTTTCATATCTCTATCCACCATAATGTGGTACCATGGGGAAGGGGAGGTATCAGTTGCTTTCTTGTCAATCCTATGCTTCCAGAGTCATACCCAACGGTTCCTCCATGAGAGGATGTCATTGTACTTTGCCCACCTATCAGGATGATGGGCTCTGTGACTGTTCTCCCCCATTCCCAGAGGGCTTATTTTCACTAACTACAATCTTTGCCATAGCCACAACACTCCTGATCAAATTTCACCAGTTAATTAGGCCAAATTGGTGTAGCTGCATAGTGAGAAAGATACATAGCTAAAGTCATTCTGATGAGATGCACTCATAAGGAGGGATATAATGGCTTCCAAGGCAGATTGATCATAGAATCTGGTGTGACAGGCTATTTGGGATGTGAGGAAGTTGCATAGATACTATCTATCAAACCAATTTCCTTTAGGAATTTAACATCTTCCCTTGAAGTATCCTATCAGGGAATCAGCTGAAAGAGAAATTCATCTTTTTTAGACCAGGGATAAATATTTCACTGTCTTGGTCAACTCAGATGGGAGAAAGGGTGGCCCCAGTCTGAGACTTTAATTGATTTAGCTGACTCTGTGTGTCCCCAAAGGGCTCCCCCAACCTATGAAACTCCGTTATGGAGAGAGCTTAAGCAATGACTTCAACGTGTCCTCAGGAGCCATTCATTGCTCCAGTAAATAATTAATGAGGTTTGTGCTTGAACTTCTCATGCAACCTGCTCAGTTCCCTGATGGTTAAAGCCTGCCTACCCCCTGCTCTCTCAGTGGAGGAAATCCTCCTCCTCTTAGAAACAGTAATAAGATAAGTTTGAGGTTGGTTGTGTCGGTGTTATGTTAGTGCTTCCAAGTTTCTTTCCCTCTTCTGCTCTCAATCTCCTGTCTCATGGCTCTGAAATCAGCAGGATGCAAAGGAACCTCTGGTCAGAGATCATGCCATGAATTCCTAGATGTGACCTGTCTGTATCCAACCCCCTTAAAAGGAATTCTTTCAATTGCACTGTCACTAGTTCTATGAGCTGCCCCTCAGCCTTCATTGCACATTGCTTAAAAGCTGGGAGTTTGCTCCTTAGTGGTTGAAAGGTCTAGGCTAGTTCACTTTCAGTCTGGCAGTTATGGTAGAAGCTCAACTTCTGAAAGTAAGACAACAACCAGCAGGGAATATTGGAATTTACACTTTTTCCCCCTTCCTAAAAGCCTCCTCAGCACCCATGGAGCAATTACTCCATGAAAAAGTTGGTACCTTTTCAAGTTAGTTGCTTGTTTCACTGAGAGATCTCCCCATACACAACCACAAAGGCCTTACCACTAGGTTCCACCCTGCTGAATCCAGTCATGTCACCACTCCACCCTCCAGATTGGTGTCACCTTTCCCCTACTTCAACCATGATATAAGACATAGAAGGCACTTCATCCCAATGATCAAGTACACTTGACACGCACAACCTCTTACTTCGACTTCAATGTTGGGATGGAAATGAGGTACTTATAGGTAATTGAAGAGTTAGCTAAAGAAGGTTTATTTATCTCTAACATAGCAAGGATATGCAAAAAGGATGTAACACTTTAATACAATTTCTATAGTCATGCCCCATGCTCCCCTGAAGCATGGCAATCCACGTGTTTTGGAGTATCCACCAAGTTGGAAGGGCACTGACTCCATGTCGATGGGATCATTTCATGCCCCTAGGTAATCAGGAAACCACATCAATACAGCTAAAGGCCCCAGGAAGCTGCTTCTAGGGAGGTACAGTTTAAGCCCTGACCCATCCCCAGGCCAATCAAGTCCTGGCTTTTTCTCCTTTTAGGGCTGAAGTCATGCTGGAGGAGTGGAGAGCCCTGTTGTATATTGGTCCTATCACACACATATATATGCATACACATTCATCATGCCATCTAACAGTGGAGCTACTTGCCAAGAAAGAAACATACAATCCATGAGTTGGAAAATCAATTTGAGAAAATTCGAGGCACAGTCGAGGGAGCACAAACATACATGCCAAATAGACATGGATAAATCTTCCAGGAGTGTGACATGACCTCTGCTAACAGAGATGGGATATGGATATGGACTCAGGAAGTCCATAAAGCTGAGAGATCAAATTTGAGAATTGATCTGTAGAGTAGAGCAAACCCCAGTAGCTCAGCTGAGCAAACTACCCTGAAGAAATATTGCACAATTAGAGAACTTTGTGAGGATTTCATATGGAGAAAAAGATCATCATGCACCTGTGTTATTAGACTTGTCAGTAACTTCAGTCACATGCATTCCCTCCATAGATGCCTTATTACCATTTCTCATATGGTATGTGTTAGTGGAAGAATATTCCAAGGTTTGCAGAAGGATAATTTTTTCTTATTTTATTTATTTTGTTTTTAATTTATGAAATAAAACAAGGATTTTCATGCTTATTATGTTAGTAGAATTTTTAAAAGATGATTGCACATGAAACTGTAAATCCATTATATACAACTTGCTATTCTTTTAAAATATATAATAAATTTATCATGTAAATTTCTTTTTTTTCTTTTTTCTTTCCTCCCCGCACCCTAGAGATAACCAACATTAGAAACAAATATGTGCATATATTTGTATGTATGTATGTAAAAATCATTCTATACCTACTTCTATTTATCAGTCTTTCTCTGGATTCAAATAATGTCTTCCTTCAGAGGTCCTTTGTAGTTATAATATATAATAGTCAAAATGACTTAGTCACCCAAAGTTATTCTAAAAATAAAATTCCTATTACTATATACAATGATCTCTTGGTTCAATTTACTTCCCTTTTCATTATTTCATGCAGGTTTATCGGAAAACAATGAGCTCATCATTTTTTATAGCACAGTAGCATTCCATCACAATCATATATCACAGTTGTGATATATTCAACCATTCTCTAATTGACAGGCATCCCCAGGATTTCTAGTTTTTTACCAACACAGAGAACTGTTATCAAGGTTTTCAAACATATAGGTTCTTTTTCTTTTTCCCTAATCACTACTGGAAATAGACCCAGTAATGGTATTCCTGGGTCAAAAAGCATAAGGAGTTTAATAACTCTTTGGGCATAATTCCAGATTGCTCTCCAAAGTGATTAGATCAGTCCACCAATAATGAATTAGTGTCCCAAATTTTCCATATCCCTTCCAATATTTTTTGGTTTCACCTTCAATCATTTTAGACAATCTGGTAGGTGTAAAATGGTATCTCAAGGTTGTTTTAATTTGCATTTCTCTAATCAATACTGATTTAGAGCATTCTAGCATATGACTATAAATTGTTTTCATTTCTTCACTGGAAAATTCTCCGTTCATATCCATTGATTATCTGTTGGGAAATGACTCATATTATTATAGATTTTACAATTTTTTATATATTTGAAATGTGAGACCTTTATCTGAGAAACCAAAAAATTTATCCAGATTTTCTGCTTTGCTTCTGATCTTGGCTACATTTGTTTTATTTGTACAAAACCTTTTTAAATTTAATGTAATTGAAATTACCCATTTTATACCACACTCTACTATTTCTTGTTTACTCATAAATTGCTTGTCTATCCTTAAATCTGATAAGTAATATAAGTAAAATGTTCTTCTAATTTTCTTGTAATGTCTCTCTTTCTTTCTAGGTCAAGTATCCATTTTGACCTTATCTTGGTAAAAGGTATAAGATATTGTTCCATACCCAATTTTTGCCATACTAATTTCCAGTTTTCCCAAGAATTTTTTACCAAATAATGAATTCTTACCCCCAAAACTTGTCTTTACACTTGTCAAATACAAGGTTATTATATTCATTTGCTGCTATAAATTGCATGTCTATTCTGTTATTTGATCTACCTTTCTATTTCTTAGCCAACACCAAATAATTTTGATAATTACTGCCTTATAATATAGGTGAAGATCTGGTCCTGCTAAACCTCCATCCTTTATACTTTTTCATTAGCTCCTTTGATATTCTTGACTTTTATTTCTTCCAAATAAATTTTGTTATTATTTTTTCTAATTCAGTAAAATAATTTTGGCAACTTAATTGGGCTGACATCATATTAATTAGTTTAGGTAAAATTGTCATTTTTATATTTGCCCTGACTACCCATGAACAATTAATATTTTTGGATTATTTAAATCATTGTTTTGTATGAAAATGATTTTTTTATAATTTTGTTTATAAGGTTCCTGGGTTTGTTTTGGCAGGTGCACTCATAGGTATTCTATACTATCAGAGTTATTTTAAGTAAGATATCTCTTATTATCTGTTCTTGCAGGATTTTTTTTTTGTGATATATAGGAATGATGATTTATGTGGATTTACTTTATATTCTGCTACTTTGCTAAAGTTGTTAATTGTTTCAACTAATTTTTTAATTGAACCTTTGGGATTTTCCAACTATATCATCAAACCATCTGCAAAAAAGATAGTTTTAATACTTCATTCCCTATTCTGATTCCTTCTTTTTGTTCTTCTTCTAGTATTGCTATTGCTAAGATTTCCAATACTATATTGAATAATAATGGTGACAGTGGGCATCCTTGTTTCACACCTGACAGTACTGGAACAGCTTCTAGTTTATCCTCATTATAAATAATGTTTGCTGATGGTTTTAGGTAAATGCTTTTTAGCAATTTAAGGAAAGATCAACTTAACCTATACTTTCAAATGTTTTTAATAGAAATGAATGGGGCGGCTAGGTGGCGCAGTGAGTAGAGCGCCAGCCCTGGAGTCAGAAGGACCTGAGTTCGGATCTGGCCTCAGACACTTAACCCACACAAACAAAAACCTAGCCGTGTGACCTTGGGCAAGTTACTTAACCCCAATTGCCCTAAAAAGGGCGACTAGGTGGCACAGAAGAGCCCGCCCTCGGAGTTGGGATGACCCGAGATCAAATCCGGCCTCAGAAAATGAGCACCCACACATAAATAATGACTAGCCGTGTAACCTTGAGCAAGTTACTTAACCCCAATTGCTTAAAAAAATATATAGAAATGAATGTTGTACTTTATTAAAAGATTTTTTTGCATCTATTAATTTAATTATATGGGGGGGGGGTTGAAGGGGAAGGCTAAGCAATTGGGGTTAAGTGACTTGCCCAAGGTCACACAGCTAGTGTAAATGCCTGAGGCCAGATTTGACTCAGATCCTCCTGACTCCAGAGCCAATGCTCTATTCACTGTGCCACCTAGCTGTCCCTAGTCAGTTTTTATTATTGATATAATTATTATTGATATAAATTATGTTAATAGGTTTCCATATTTTGATTCCTTATATTAATCTACCCCTGCATTCCTGGTATAAATCCCACTTGGTCATAATTACAATTTTTTTAATATATTGTTATAATCTTTTACTGAGTATTTTCTATAGGACTTTTGCATTCATATTCATTATTGAAATTGATTTACAGTTTTCTTTTTCTATTTTTACTCTCCATGGCTAAGGTATCAATATTACATTTATTTCATAAAAGAATTTTGGTAGGATCTCTTCTTTGCCTAGTATTTAAAATAATTTATTTAATATTAGAATTAGTTAATCTTTAAATGTTTGAGCATGTAAATATGTACATCTTGTTCTGGTGCTTTTTTCTTAGGAAGTTCATTTATAGCCTGTTTAATTTCTTTTTCTAAAATAGCTCTTTATAGAGACTCTATTTCCTCTTCTGTTAATCTGGGCTATTTGTATTTTTGCAAATATTCTTCCATTTCACTTAAATTGTTAAATGTTTTGGTATATAATTAGGCAAAATAACTCCTTATAATTAGAAGGTAATGTTTTACAGGTATTATTTTTATTATAGCATGGCTTTTTTTGCTTTTCTTTTGGAGGGGGAAGATAGGGTAATTAGGATTAAGTGACTTGCCCAAGATCACACTTAATTTTGGGTTAAGTCTGAGGCTGGATTTGAACTCAAATCCTCCTGACTCTAGCGCCAGAGCTCTATTCACTATACCACCTATCCTTCCTTTGTTAAAGCATCTTAATAACTGATTCTCAATGTGAAACCCACAAGTTGAGGCCTATGAGCTAAAGTTGTAAGAGTTCTTGCACCCACTTGATCCATTAACAGTTGCTCCTCTGGGAATTTGTCCTGCAAGCCTGAGTGCCAAAATGTGAAAATAGTGCTGAAAGGGGTAGCTAGGTGACACAGTGGAGAGAGCACTTGCCCTGCAGTGAGGAGGACCTGAGTTCAAATTTAGCCCCAGACATTTACTAGCTGTGTGACTCTGGGTAAGTCACTTAACCCTAATTGCTTTCACACACACACACACACACACACACACACACACAC
>WOXC01006285.1:0-84410 GCA_011680675.1 Gymnobelideus leadbeateri
AGCAATACGTAACTTTTTCAATGTACTTCGTTCAGTTACGTATTGCTGAAATAAGTTTTCCATGATAGTGCAAGTATAATCTATATCAAACTGCCTATCATTTTAGGAAGAAGGGAGAGGATGGAGGGAGAGAGAAAATATGGAACATAAAATGTTGTCAAAATGAATGCAAAAAATTGCTGTGACATGTAGTTGGGGAAAAATAAAATACTATTAAAAAGTAATTGGAAATTAAAAACCCTATCCATAAAGAATGAGTAGATCAAAGAATAAATCAAAGAAATAGTAATTTCATTAAAGATAATGACAACAGTAGGATCAAAATTTGTGGGATATAACCAAAGAAGTTGCTTAGGGGAAAATTTATTTCTCTAAATGCCTATATCAATAAAAGAGAAAGCAGAATAATGAAGTGGGCATGAACCTAAGTTAAACTGGTTCTTGTTTGTTGTTGTTCCCAACTCTTAAGTGACCCCAATTGGGGTTTTCCTGGCAAAGATACTGGAGTGGTTGCTATTTCCATCTTCAGCTTATTTTATAGATAAGGAAACTGAGGCAAACAGATTTAAATGATTTGCCCAGAGTCACAAAGCTCATAAGTATCTGAGGCCACATTTGAACTCAGGTCTTCCTGATTACAGACCTGGCACTCTATCCACTGTGCCACTTAGCTGCCCTTAAATAAAAGTAGAAAAACAACAAATTAACACCTCCCCCCAATTAAAGAGAAATCTTAAAAATCAAAGAAGAAATAAGCAAAACTTAAAGTTGAAAAAAAAACTCCACTATAGGATCTGGTTGGATTCTTTTGGTGGGGGAGAGATAAAATAGATTAGTTGCTGGCTAGTTATGTTTTAAAAAAAGGAAAAAGAAAACCAGATTACCTGTATCAAAAATAGAAAGGGTGAATTCACAACCAATGAAGATGAAATAAAAGCAATTGCCAATAAAACTTAGTCTAAATGAAATGAATGAGTATTTATAAAAATGTAAGTTGCCTAGATTAATAGAAAAGGAAATAGAATATTTAAATAACCCTATCTTAGACAAAGAAGTTGAAAAGAAGTAATGGATAAAAATTGGAATTCCAGGTAGGAAGAATAGCACTACCAGATCTCAAACTAAACTACAAGGCTATAATTGTCTAAACAATTAGGTACTGGGTGAGAAATAGAGATTGATTTGTGGAACAGATTAGTTACCTAATATATAGAAGCAAATGAACACAGTAACCTATAATGTTTAATAAATCCAAAGGTCCCAGCTATTAGGGCAGGAACTCAGTATTTGTGAAAACTATGAAGTAATCTGGCAAAAACTAGGTATAGACTAACATCTTATACCATGTACCAAGATATGTTCAAAATACATATATGATTTAGACATAAAGAGTGACATCATAAGCAAATTAGTGGATCATGGAAGAAATTACCTGTCAGGTAAGCATTGATGACCATACATGAGATAGGGAGCTTCATAGTAAGTAAAATGGATAATTTTGATGATATAAAATTTAAAAGCTTTTGCACAAACAAATCTAAGACAGCTAAAATTAGAAGAAAAGCAGCAACCTGCTCTGATAAAGGTCTCATTTCTAAAATATATAGGGAAATGAATCAAATTTATAATAAGTCATTCCCTAATTTATAAGTGGTCAAAAGATATGAGTAGGCAGCTTTCATAGATCAATCAATGGCCACATATTAAACAAATGCTCTAAATCACTAGTAATTAGAGAAATGCAAATGAAAACAATTCTGATGTGCAACCTCATACCCATCAAATTGGCTAAGAAAAGGGGGCAGCTAGGTGGCGCAGTGAATAGAGCACCAACCCTCAAGTCAGGAGGACCTGAGTTCAAATCCAGCCTCAGACATGTGACCTTGGGCAAGTCACTTAATCCCAATTTCCTTCCAAAAAAAAAGACAAAAAAAATTGGCTAAGAAAAAAGGAAAATGGCAAGTGCTAGAGCAGATGTGGGAACATAAGTACACTAATGCTTACTTGTATTATATATTTATATTTAATTTATCTTAAATATGTATTATATATTAAAATGTAATTAATATATAATATAATATATTATACTATATACATAGTAATACTTACTATGTACTTCATTGCTGGTGAAGCTTTGAAATAGTTCCACCATTCTGGAGAGTAATTTGGAATTATGCCCCAAAAGCTATTAAACTGTACTATACTCTTTGACCTGGTAATACTGCTACCAGGCTTATACCTCAATGAGCTCAAAGAAAGAGGAAATGGGCTATATGTACAAAAGTACATATAACAGCTCTTTTGCTTTCTCGTTCAGCCAGCCAAGCTGCCAAAAGGGAAGAAAGTGGCTCTGGCCCCTGCTGTAGTAAAGAAGCAGGAGGCCAAGAAAGTGGTTAATCCTTTGTTTGTGAAGCGTCCCCAGGACTTTGGCTCTGGTCAGGACATCCAGCCCAAAAAGGACCTTACTCGATTTGTCAAATGGCCTTGGTACATCAGACTACAGCGTCAAAGATCTATCCTTTACAAGGAAAATTGTGTGTGTGTGTGTTTGAAGGTTCCACCAGCAATTAACCAGCTCACCCAGGCTTTGGATCATCAGACAGCTACTCAACTGCTTAAACTGGCTCACAAGTATAGACTGGAGACAAAGCAAGGCAAGAAGCAAAGGCTGCTGGCTCAGGCTAAACAAAAGGCTGCAGGCAAAGGAGATGTCCCCACTAAGAGACCACCTGTTCTCAGAGCAGGTGTTAACACTGTTACTACCCTGGTAGAAAACAAGAAAGTACAGTTGGCAGTGACTGCACATGATGTGGACCCCATTGAGCTAGTGGTCTTCCTACCTATCTTGTGCTGAAAAATTGGGGTTCCTTACTCTATTATCAAAGGTAAAGCGAGACTTGGTCGCTTAGTTCACAGAAAGACCTGCACAAGCATTGCCTTCACACAGGTTAACCCTGAAGATAAGGGAGCCCTGGCTAAGCTGGTGGAAGCCATCAAAACCAATTATAACGACAGATATCATGAGATCCGTCGTCACTGGGGTGGCAATATTCTGGGTCCAAAATCAGTGGCTTGTATTGCCAACCTGGAAAAGTCAAAAGCTAAGGAACTTGAAACCAAATTGGGTTAAATGTATATTTGATTTTTCCCTACATAAAAATAAAAATTTAAACATATAACAGCTCTTTTTGTGGTAGCAAAAAAAATGAAAACTGAGGGGTTCCCCAGGAATTTGAGAATAGTTGAACAAGTAATGGTATTTTAATGTGAGGGACTATTTTGTTATTAACAATGAAGGAGATGATTTTAGGAAATCCTGGGAAGACTTGTACGAACTGATGCAAAGTGAAGCAAACAGAACCAGAAAAACAATTTATACAGTAGCAGCAATATTGTAAAGATAATAAGCTCTGAAAGACTTAGTCCCTCTGATCACACACACAATTCCAAAGGACTTAAAATGAAACATGCTCTCCACCTTCAGAAAGTGAACTGATAAGATTCAGTGTGCATAAAGAAGCACATATTTTTTTTTCTTGGAAGACAACTAATGTAGAAATTGTGTGTGTGTGTGTGTGTTTCCATATTTGTAATGAGTTTTATTTTTCTTGTCTTATCAATAGGTGGGGAAAAGATAGGGAGGAGGTAATTTTGAACTAAAAATAAAATAAATTGTAGCTATCCTTTGACATAATAATGCTACAGTACTACTTCCAATACTACTATACCCCCAAAGAGATCAAAAAAAGAGGAAAAGGGGGGCGGCTAGGTGGCCCAGTGAATAGAGTATGGGCCCTGGAGTCAGGAGGACCTGAGTTCAAATCCAGCCTCAGACACTTAACACACTAGCCATGTGACTTTGGGCAAGTCACTTAACCCCAATTGCCCTCCAAAAAGCAAAACAAACAAACATAAAAAAGAGGAAAAGGATCCATAGGTACTAAAATATATGTAATAATTCTTTGTGGTAGCAAAAAACTGGAAACAAAGGAGGTGCCCATAAATTGGGTAAAGGTGAACAAATTGTTATAGAAATGTGATGGAATATCATCATGTCATAAGTAATGACAAAAGGCATAGTTTTAGAGGAACTTGAGAAGACTTGTATGAGTCTATATAGAGTGGAATGAGCAGAACCAGGAGAATAATTTATACAGCAGCAACAGTATTATCAAGACAAACAGTTTTGAAAGATGGAAGAACTTTGATCAATCATAATTCCATAGTACTCATAATGAAGCATACTGTCCACTCCTGACAGAGGGGCGATGGCCTCAAGATGCAGAATGAGACATACATTTTTGCATGGCTAACATGGGCATTTGTTTCACATGACTCTGCATAATTCACACAAGGGTTTTGCTTTTTTTTCCAGTGGGGTAAGGGTAAAATGGAAAGAGAATAAAAATACTTCTTACCAGAAAAAAAATTAAAATAAAAACTAACTCATGTTGCCACTCTAAAGTCCTTGGTGGTCACCCAGTCTAGGTCACTAAGGAGAGACTCATCATGATGTCACCTTGTCAATAGGGGGCTAGCTACTCCAATCATGTGAAGACTTCCTCTGCCATAAGGGATGGATGGATGAAAACAATTTTTTTCCAGTGGTCATAAAGGTGGCTAAAGCAGGCACAGTGGAGTGCTTAGAAATTGGTCAAGCAGGGAAGCTAGGTGGCGCAGTGAGTAAGAGCGCTGGCCCCGAAGTAGGCAGGACCCGGGATCAATTCTGGCCTCAGAAAATGAGCACCCCCACATAAATAACTAGCTGTGTAACCTTGAGCAAGTTACTTAACCCCAATTGCTTAAAAAAAAAAAAGAAATTGGTCAAGCATCGAAGTACACCAAGGACATTCACTACATACCAGGCCATCACCAGTCATCCTACCTTTTTTACTGTCACTGGAACAGAGAGAGAGGCTGATGACTTTGTGCAACTCTGCTTTACTTAAATCCAATTCACATGCAAGTCAAGACATCACCTCATGATGTCATTGGTCCTATTACAAAATGAAGGATGAACTTCAAACACTTACAACCAAGAATAACTAACCTTGCAAAGATAAATTATAAAACTAAGGTACAAAAAAAAAAATCAACCTTTAACAGAGTAAAAGACTTTCAGGCTTTTCAATGAAAATACCCAAACTGGGTAGAATCTTTGAAATGCATATATAAGAGGGCTCCTGATTATGATGGCAGAATGAACTAGGACAGAACAAGTCTACCACTCATAGAAGTATTCCAACAACAAAAAATTTAATTCACCAAACCAAATAGTGATCAAGAAATCCAAAGAGAAAGTACAGACCCAGTCCAAGTCTACCTAAAAGGACAATCAGAAACCTACAGGAACTTAAGGAAATTTTTTCAGTCAGAAAAATTGGGGAAAGGACAACATTTGGAAATCTTCTATCATGGACCAGAAATGTTCCAAGGACACACGGAGCCTGTAGCCCTTTATACTGGGAAACAGGAAAATCATAATGCTCCAAGATGGAAATCTTAGAGCAGTTGAAAACACACAGCTCTCTGAAATTGATGTGGGAATGGGTCATTTGTAGCACTCTGACCTGAGACCACCCCAGAAGAACTTGAACAAAGTACTCTGTACCTAGACAATGTGGGTACACTTGCAACCTTTCAAAACACTACACATGGAAATCAGTGGAAAGCAATGTCAGTGGCAGAGCCTCAGATAATAAGGTTCAGGACAAAACCTGGCTCTATTATCCTATCCAAGAGTGAAAGGACAGTAGGACCCTAGCCCTGACAGAAGTCCCAATTCAAGAAGAAAGGTTGGAAACATGAGTAAAGAGAAGGTATCCACAATTTAAAAAATTCTATGGATTTAAGTAAGCCTAAGAAAAACCCAGAGCATGACAATAACTCCATTTGTAAAGTCTCAGTTTTAAAACATACATGTCTATATATATATGTATATATACGCATCTCTATATAAATACATATTTAAAGTATATTTATATAGACATACCTATATAAATATATAGTAATATTAATAAATATGCCTGTATGAATATATTTCTATATATAAACTATCCATATATGTGGAGAGGGGGGGGAGAGAGAGAGAGAGAGAGAGAGAGAGAGAGAGAGAGAGAGAGAGAGAGAGAGAGAATCTATATCTATATCTATATCTATGTACAGCTTGGCAACAAAGAGCTATAAGAATTCCTGGAAGAAATGAAGCAAGAGATAAAAGATTCATTATAAATGAAATTAAAGTCCTAGAAAAAGGAATGGAAAGGAAAATAAATAGCTCAGTATAGTAAGTAATGGGATCCCTGATAATTAGAATATAACAAATTGAAATCATTGACTCTATGAGACAACAAGAAATACTAGAACTAAATCTAAAGACTGAAAAAAAATGGGAGTAATATAAGCCACCTACTATAAAAAACAATTGACCTGGAAAGCAAGTCAAGAAACAATAATGTATGTATTATAAAGCAGCAATCATCAAAACTAAGAAATAGAGGGGTGGATCAGTGGAATAGGTTAGGTACACAAGACACAGTAGTCAATGATTATAGCAATCTACTGTTTGATAAACCCAAAGACCCCAGCTTCTGGAATAAGAACTCACTATCTGACAAAAACTGCTGGGAAAACTGGAAAATAGTATGGCAGAAACTGGGCATAGACCAACATCTGACACTATATACAAATATAAAGTCAAAATGGGTACACAATTTAGATATAAAGGCTGATACTATAAACAAATTAGGGAAACAAGGAATAGTTTGTCAGATTGATGGAGAATGGAAGACTTTATGACCAAATAAGAGATAGAGAACATTATGAAATACAAAAAGGATAATTTTGATTACATTAAATTGAAAATTTTTTGCATAAAAGAAAGCCAATACAACCAAGATTAGGAGGGAAGCAGAAAACTGGGAAACGATTTTTACAATTGGTATCTCTGAAAAAGATCTCATTTCTAAACTATATAGAGAACTAAATCAAATTTAAAAGAATACAAGTCATTCCCCAATTGGTAAATGGTCAAAGGATATGAACAGGCAGTTTTCAGAGGAAGAAATTAAAGCTATCTATAGTCATATGAAAAAAAAAAGATGCTCTAAATCACTTTTGATTAAAGAGAAGCAAATCAAAACTGAGGTACCACATCACACCTATCATTTTGGCAAAGATGATAAAACAGGAAAATGATAAATATTGGAGAAGAAGCAGGAAAGTTGGAACACTAACTCATTGTTGGTAGAGTTGTGAGCTGATCCAAACATTCTGCAGAGCAATTTGGAATTATGCCCAAAGGGCTATAAAACTGTGCATAACTTTGACCTAGCAATACCACTTCTAGGGCTGTATCCCAAAGAGATCATGAAAATGGGAAAAGGACCGATATGTACAAAAATATTTCTAGCAGCTTTTTTATGGTGGCAAAAAGTTGAAACTTGAGGAGATGCCCATTAATTGGTGAATGGCTGAACAAGTTGTGGTATATGAATGTAATGGAATATTATTGCTCCATAAGAAATGATGAACAGGAAGACTTCAGAAAAACCTGGAAAGACTTATATGAACTGATGCTGACTGAAGTGAGCAAAACCAGGAGAACACTGTATATAGTTAACAGCCACAGTGTGTGATGACTGACTTTGATAGTCTTAGTCCTTCTCAGCAATGCAAGGACCTAAAATAAATCCAAAGGGCTCATGATGGGAAATGCCAACCACATCCAGAGACAGAGCTATGAAATCTGAATGCAGACTATTTTCGTTTTCTGTTTTGTTTTTTCTTTCTTATGGTTCCTTCCATTCATTCTAATTCTTCTATATGACATGACTAATGTGAAAATAGGTTTGATAGAAATGTATATGTAGAGTCCATATCAGACCTCAAGCTCCCTTAGGAAGGGTTAGGGGAGGGAGGGGGAGAAAATTTAAAACTTATGGAAGTGTATGTTAAAAATTAAAAATAAATAAATTAACTTGTAAAAAAGACAATAATTAAGTGCCCAAGTGAACAGAAAAGAAAGAAAAAATGTAAATCTCAAGAAAAGAAGTCAAACTAATATAATGTTAATGAAATAGGATGACCTTCCCCATGCATTAATAGGCCTATGTGTGCAGTTGTGATATATCCTGAATTACATATTGCCCATTGGGGGAGGAGCTTGCTTAGGGGAGCTTGCTTTCACACCTTTTGGTACTCACCTAATTAGGCACTAAGTCATGAGGGCTGTTATGTCTTCTGGTTCTGAGAAGTGTATATATACTCTGAGTTGGTATTTTGCTTTGGGGGTTTGTGCATGAGAAGGATTTTTTGATTTCCTGATTGATACTCTGAGTAGCTGTATGTTCAGAGCCCCCCTGACTACTCAAATGTTGTCTGTGCTCCCTCAATCTAGTGATGTATGTAAAGTGTATAGCAATATTGCTTTACTCAAATAGTTGGAACCCTGTCTATTGCTCTCTGTATTTTCTTCATGTTCAGGG
Source organism: Gymnobelideus leadbeateri (assembly GCA_011680675.1). Classification (NCBI taxonomy): domain Eukaryota; kingdom Metazoa; phylum Chordata; class Mammalia; order Diprotodontia; family Petauridae; genus Gymnobelideus; species Gymnobelideus leadbeateri. The sequence goes on from WOXC01006285.1 coordinate 8,487, forward strand.
TGTTGACCTTTCCCCTGAACTAGTGAATGTAATTAAAAGATTTCTGACCCCTTAAAAAGGTTGCTTTCTTTCAATAGAACATATCAAAAAACCTGTGCTAGCAGGCCATTCTGGGTGTGCTAGGGTGCTTGCTAATACAAGTAGCCATAAATGAACTTTCAAATAAAAAACTCTAGGACCAAAAGAGTTTGCAAAGGAATTCTATTAAATGCTTACAGAACATTTAACTCCAATTTTGTATAAAGTATTTACAAGAAGAAAAATGGTATCCTACCAAACTGAAAAAAATGTCTACAGTAAAGGTGTCAAACCTGACTATATGCTATGCACAACACTTCCCAAATGCAGCCCCAAACAGATTAAAATGTAATTGTCAAATATTTAACAAAATAAATAAAAATAAAATAAAACATAGATAACATTACATTTAAAACTAAGTCAATATGCCACCCCCAAGGATCCTTATGTATAGATTAGGGCTCTGGTTCCTATTGGAATTTGATACCATTGCTCTACAGTAACACATTTAAAAGTCTATGTATTACAAACAGGTTGGATTTATACTAGAAATGCAGAGCTGTTTCAACATGAGGAAAACATACTAGACCATATTAATAACAAAACTAAGAAAAATCAAGAATATATCAGATTTAGAAGATCTCTGGGCAAAATACAATATCCTTTCATTTTAAAAACAGTAGAGTACATAGGAATAAATGTACCTTTCCTTAATATGATCAACAGTAACTGTCCAAAAACAAGAGCCAATATTATCTATAGTAAAGAAAATGTGAGATGCATTTTTTAAAGCAATTGGGGTTAAGTAACTTGCTCAAGGTTACATGGCCAGTCATTATTTTATTTATGCGTGGGTACTCATTTTCTGAGGCCAGAACTGATCCTGAGTCATCCCAACTCCAGGGCTGGCGCTCTTACTCACTGCGCCACCTAGCCGCCCCCTAGATGCATTTTCAATAAGATCAAGGGTAAACTGGGGATGCCCATTGTCACCGCTATTATTGAATATAGTTATAAAAATGTTAGGTATAGCAATAAGACAAGAAAAAGAAATTTAGGGAATTAGAGATGAAGAAATGAAATAATTGCTTTTTGTTGATGATTTGGTTCAGAAAACTCTAACAAGTAGTAACTTCAAATAAATAGTAAAATATAAAATAAACCTGAGCCTGTATGATAACCAGATACACATTATGGCAATATACACACCATACAGCCCTTTCCAATGTGTGGGACCAGGATATTGATCTGCCCAAGGGAATTCTGGAGAGTAACTGCAGTAACATGTGCCTGGTTCACTTGATCCAACTCATCACACTAGGAAATTTTATACCTTCAAGCACTTTATTTATTCATATATTTGTTTATTACTGTGATATGCAAGAGATTCAGACCAGCCATTAAGTGCTTTAGTGATATTGTTGGTATAGGACAAATACTGTTACAAAGGGCACACATTTTAGAAATCCCTAGTTACTGTAACTGAACAGTTACAAAAGCCTTGAGCAGCATTGTATGAGAAATTGATTTAACAGATGTTAAATGTATATTTCCAAAGATTAAATTATCAACATTAAAATCAGAAGGAGAAGCTGCATTAGCAGAAATTCTGGAAATCCTTAAGTTGTCTTATTTGGAGCAGAAACTAATGTGTGCATGTAGCAAAAATCAGTGGAGTTGGTTGGTTGAGATGCAGACGTTCACATTATAATCATTAAGAATTATGCTAGATAAGATGTTTGTCTTGAGCTTCTTGCTCAAAATGGAATTATAGTTACCACAAATAAGACAGTACAACTACAACTCTTAGAGGACCAAGACCATCCAAAATTCAAGGAAATATAAAATCTAATTAACACCCCTGGGGCAGCTAGGTGGCACTGTGAATAAAGCATGGGCCCTGGATTCAGGAGGACCTGAGTTCAGATTCAGCCTCAGACACTTGACATACTTACTAGCTGGGTGACCTTGGGCAAGTAACCTAACCCCAATTGCCTCGCCTTCCCCCTTCCAAAAAATAAATAAATGAATGAACGAACAAATGAATAACTAAATAAATGAACAAATAAATGAATAAAAAGACAAGTGCCCCAGAAAATGATTCTTTCCAAAATGTTAGTTTCCAAAAGCATCAGCCCAGGGAGGTTGTCTTTTCTCACATACTGCAGCTAAAATATTAAATTAAAATCTGACTCCTTTTTTGCTTGTCTTCACAAAATAATTTGGTTGAACTGTTTGAGTATTGACATTTAATCACAGTAGCCAAAAACTTTAGGTATTTGTTATCTCTTTCCTTCCCTCACTTCAGTGTGTTTTCCTTTTGAAAAACACAACAGATGTACCTATTGATTATGTTGTGCCCATTTGTCATAAAAGATCTCAAAAGTTCATACTTTTGTGGAATTTCTTGACTGGACACTTTGTAAATAATAAAGGGTAACTATAACTGGTTTTCTTTTGATATTGATATGTCAGGTATGAATAAATGTCATATGGATTCCATGCTCTCTCAAAATAAGAATTAAACTATAATTATTTTAAAAGAAAAAATTAAATCTACAAAAATCAGCCTTTCTAGATATTACAATAAACCCTAAGTGAAAAGAATTGAAAAATAGATTCAATTCAAAATAACTCCACTTTGCATCTGCTGCCCTCCCTGGTTTAACAACATGGAGCAAGATACCCCTGCTAGGATAAACTCATCACGAGGATGCTAACTCAAGCCTTGATTGACAACCACTCCCTCAGACTTCTCTCCTCTGACTGAAGGACTGGAGTGCCAAACACCTACCAATGACTTCCTTTACAGAGGACAGAAACTGGGCTTTCAGCTCCCTACGCTCCGTGGATCTGCCTGGTTTCAACTCAAACTGCTTGCCTTCTAAAGGAGAGGACAGGGGAGAGAGAGAATATAGAACTCAAAAAAATTTTAAAAACAAATGTTAAATGTTTTCATTTACACGTAATTTAGAAAAATAAAAAAGAAAATATGTGAAAATTATTATATACTGGGTTTTTTGTTTGTTTTGCTTTTTGGAGGGGGAAGGGTAGGGCAATTGAGGTTAAGTGACTTGCTCAAGGTCATATGGCGAGTAAGTGTGTCAGGTGTCTGTGGTCAGATTTGAACTTGGGTCCTCCTGACTGGATGGCTGATGCTCTATTCACTGCACCGTCTAGCCACCCCATTATATACTGTTTACAAAATCAAGTTGTATGTATATGTTGTGCCAGAATAGAGTGAGACAAAAGATCCCCAAGAGTAAAATTTAGAAGTGAATTTTATTGCCACGGGACTGCCAGGGTCACATACCCAGATCAGACAGTGAGTTGGCATGGACAGTGTGCCAGTTTTTAAAGAGACTCCAATATTCAGGTTACGTAAGCCAAAACTACAATCAGTGATTGGTCAGTTTATATTTGAATTTTCTGAGCAGGAAGTTTACCCTAGTCTGAGAGACAGGAAACCTAGAATGGGCAGAGATGGGGAGGATCCAGTGCCAGGCAAGGGGCAAGGGATGGAGAAATATCTAGTGGGAGGTAGGGGGAAGAATGGAGAAATATCTGGCAGGCATTTTACCCTAGGCTGAAATTCCTGCTCATGGATCAGTTGGAGGAGGGAAGGATGTAGTTTTGTTCAACATTCCCTACTTTTCTTTGTAGGTATGTCAAACCTTTGACATGACTAGGGCCACATCATTCAGGTTACCCAATTCTGTTCCTAAAGGATGGTAGCAGGGGTCCCTGATAATTAACATTTTAACGGAGTTAACACAGGACTTGACAAATTGTAGAAAGCGATTAATGAGACAGGGTCATACAATTAGAGTTACAGTCAGGAGGAGGAGAGGACCAATCAAGGCTGATGCCAGTGCAGTAAGCCATGGGGATGTCCAGAACAGGAACTGATACCAATTCTCAGAATTTTCTAGCTCCCTGTCTATTAGCAATATTCTGGCGGACCATCTTCAGACTCTCCTGCACCAGTCCATAGTTGTTTGCATAGAAGCAACAAGCTTCACCAAGGGCTGCACACAGGCCACCATGTTTAAGAGAAAGAAGGTCAAGGTCTCTGTGGTTCTGGAGAAACACCTCTGCCAGAGAGTCCACCTGTCTTTCCAGGGCTGAGATGGACTGCTCTATGTGGAAGAGGTTGATATTCACCTGTGTACTTAAGGCCTGATAGTTGGCCTCCCCCTTAATCAAGGCTGCCATCCCAGTTGCTGCAGAACCCACAAGGCCCAAACCCACTGAGATGGGAATGAAGAGTGGCACTGCCTGCTTTTGGTGGTGGCTCAATTGCCCTTCTGGGGAAAAATAATGCCAATGTTGTTCACCTGGGAGAAGAGTGACCCAGGGAATTATGGACACTAGGATGCACAAGGGGCCCTCAGTGTGTTGTTGTTTTCTGAGGAACACTGTAGCAGAGACGCACTGGGTAAGGCCATTGTGGCATGCCCACCAGGCTCCTAGAGGGGCAGGGAAGTAGTCTGAGCTAGAGGCCTGAATCTTGTGGGTTTTGTCCACAAATTAAGCTATACTGAGAGCTGGATAAAGGAGTGCTGGATGATATGAGGCAGAAACCTGTTCCCTATACATCCCTGAGGGAGATACTTGTGTGGTCGTATTCACAATTCTCTGTGTTGGAAGTAGGGATGACTGAGGTATTTAGTGCCACCCTTACATAGTAAGGAAGCTGGGGTTCAACACAGATCCAGCAATCTTTTCCCAACATGTGTTTAGAGCTACTAAGTGTTTTATGAACAGCTGACAGGAAGGTAAGTAAGGGGACCTTATAATTGCGAGATTCCTGAATCTTTGAAGATGGGGGACATATGACCTGACCAGGGCCCATGTGGTGACAGCTGGTATTGTAATTTTGACATCAGGGTTCCCTATTGGGGCAGGAATAGCCAAGCAATGGGATGACGATTAGGAAGGGGGAACAGGAGGCTTCTTGGTTACAGGCAGTACTACTGTCTTTCCTACCTGCCCCTCCTCCTCCTCCTCATCCAAAGTCACCATAGTCCCCCAGGCAGGGATGATGATTCCCAGGACCTGAGAGACCAGGACTCCCCAGGCAGGGTCAGAGGGGTTTTGAATGGTGAGATCAAGCATGGGTTGCCAGGGGTCAGACCCGATTATATGGATTCAGAACAATGGGTCTAATCCCCCACTACCGCCTGCTCTGTAGCACAGGAAGGCACCTGGGTTAGAAGAGGGGAGGTGGTAAGCTGTGACACAAGAACAGGCACACGGGCATCCTGTATCTGAACAGAGCAGGTAGCTTGCATCCGCTGGTGGGCCCCCAAATAGTCCAGTTCGAGGGAAAAAGGAGTTGAGGGGTTTTGGAAAGTCCAGGATTGTCCATTTCCTGTGGTTACCACCCAGGTATAGCTTGGTCTGGGGGACCATGCAAGGAGATAAAAGGAGGATCAGGAAGAGGATCTGATAAGTCTTAGCTTTAGGGGGTCCTCGTGGACTTCTGCTTTCCATTTTGAGGTGACAGCAGGCTTCACTGTGGTATAATGGAGCCAAGTCGGGATAGAGTCCACTTTGAAAGCAGTGGGGGTAGTGAGGATCACAACGTGTGGTCCCTTCCACCTTGGCTCCAGACCCATAGTGGTGAATTTCTTTACCAGCACAGAATCTCCAGGTTGAAACAGGTGAGCTGAGGCTGAGCTTGGGACCAAAAGGGCAGCATGGACTGAGGGGAGGAGTTTGTCTGAGTGCCTGCAGACCCTGTAGGAACTTGATGAGGGAAGAGTTAGTAATTTCAGCATTTAGGTCTTCCTGGATTAGAGGAAGAATGGGTGGTGGTCTTCCAAACATATGTCAGGGGATTGTCTGGACTTTCTCAGCCTTTCTCTGAGCTCTGAGAAAATTTCAGATGCTGGCTGCTCAAGGAAGTCAAAGCTGAGTGGCCTCTGTCCCCTGAGGCCAAGGATCTGACCCAATTCTCATGGGGAAGCCAAACCGAGGGACAATTTCGTTAAGGAGGGTTTTTTTGTTTTTTTTTTTTGCTACTATTAGGGCTGTTTCATTTTTCACAGGGAATGCTTCTACCCACCCAGAGAATGTATCCACCAATACCAGGATATACCTGTAGCCCTGCACATGTGGTTTTCTCTGAGTGAAATTGACCTCCCAGTGTTCCCCTGGCTGCAATTTTGTTATGGAGTGTTTTTGCTACTATTAGGGAGGCAGTCTCCTGGGAGGAGCCACCAACCTGACTCCTCCCTTTTTCCCTTTTGATTTATGGGCAAAGGAATCATCCTTTGTCTATCCATTGTTTCATTAAATCTTGATGAAGAAAGCTAGTTGAAAACTGTTAAAATGATCTTAAGCAGTTGCATAACTTTTTGCACATGTTCTAATTCTGGATGAGAAATAATATTAGATTTTTCACTAAGCTGACAAAAAACTCACAAATGTAAAGATTCCATTCTTAGGGGTGTGTCAGTGAGATCGGATCTCACAGCCTGGACCTGATCAAAGACCTGACAATCATAGACAGAGGGGGAGAGTGGAGTAGGATCAGGGTCAGGGAGCAGAGTGGCAGGGTTAAGAACAGAGGTTCTTGAAAAAGTCAGACGAGGCTGATCCAGGAGGAAAACTGGTACTGGGATAGTGGGAGTTAAAAAGCCAGCGGGTGAGATTGCTACGAAGGGGAGTCTCCACAGAATGATGGAAAGGGGCTGACCCAAGGAAAGCTTATCAGCTTCCTTAACAAGGAGGGCCCTTGCAACATATATATATATATACACATTCACATATGTATTCATACACCTATATACCCTCGGATAAAGACTATTTATATATCTATGTATAGATCTATCTATCTGTATGTATGTATGTATGTATGTACGTATTTCTATTCCCTTCAAGTACTTTCATACTGAGAAAAGTTTCATCAGTTACAATTTTCGTTTTTCCATGTAGGAATGTAAATAGGTCAACTTTGATAAGTTCCTTATGATTTCTTTTCCCTGTTTATCTTCTCATGCTTCTCTTGCTTCTTATATCTGAATATCAAATTTTTTATTCAACTATGGTTTTTTCTTCAAGAATACTTGAAAGTCCTCTATTCCACTGAATGACCATATTTTCCCCTGAAACATGATACTCAGTTTTGCTGGGTAGGTGATTCTTGGTTTTAATCCAGCTCCTTTGACCTCCAGAATATCATATTCCAGGCCCTTCAGTCCCTCAGTGTAGAAGCTGCCAGATACTGTGCTATCCTGATTGTGTTTCCACAATATTGAAATTGTTTCTTCCTGGCTGCTTGTAATATTCTCTCCTTGATCTGGGAATTCCAGAACCTGGCTATAATATTCCTAGGAGTTTTCTTTTTGGGATCTTTTTTAGGAGGTGATTGGTGGATTCTTTCAACTTCTATTTTGCCTTCTGATTCTAAAACATCAGGGCAGTTTTCCTTGAGAATTTCTTGGAGGATGATTTCTAGGTTTTTTCTTTGATCATGGCTTTCAGGTAGTCCAATAATTTTTAAATTATCTCCCCTGGATCTACTTTCCAGGTCAGTGGTTTTTCCCATAAGATATTTCACATTGCCTTCTATTCTTTCATTTGTTTGGATCTGCTTACCAGCATCTTGATTTCTCATAAGTCACTATAGCTTCCCTTTGCTCCAATCTAAATCTGAGGGAATGATTCTCCTCAGTGAGTTTTTGAGATTCTTTCTCCACATGGTAAATTCGGCTTTTTAAGGCATTCCTCTCCTCATTGCCTTTTTGAGCCTCTTTTGCCATTTGAGTTAGTCTATTTTTTAAGGTGTTATTTTCCTCAGTCAGGCTGTTGACTCTCATTTCATACTTTTCCTGCATCCTTCTCATTTCTCTTCCCAATTTTTCCTCCACCTCTCTTATCTGCTTCTTAAGGTCCTCTATGGCCAGTAACCAGCTTGTATTTTCTTTTGAAGCTTTTGGTGCAGGAGTTCTGACTCCACTGTCTTCCTCTTGTTCCATGCTTTGATCCTTTTTGTCCCCAAAATAGGAGTCTAATGTTGGATTCTTCTGTTTGCTTTGCTTCCTTTTCCTGGACATGTTGCCACTCAATTACTTGACTTTTGGGCTTTTTGCCACAGTAGGACTCTGCCATCAGACAGGGGAGCTTCCATCCCAAACACTGGGGTTTTCTCAGCTGCCAGAGGAATTAGTTGGATGCCCTCGCTGTAGCCCCAACACGCTCTGGCAAGCTGGTCACACACCCCAGTACCTCCACCCCAGATCACAATCCAGATCCAAGAAAGTTAAAGCAAGAGAGATTACCCCTCAGAATGGTTTCCTGGTCCCCCCGCAGTCTGCAGGCCAGGAGCTGAAGCTGCAACATGGTATTGGGTGCACCAAGGCATCTCAGTGTCTTCTCGCCCTGGGGGCAAAAGCTAGCTCTCTCCCAACTGCTGGTCCCAAAGTCCACAGTGCACTGCACTCTCGCTTTGTCCTTAGCATCTATGGGTTGATAATTCTGGAAATGGCCATAGCTGCTGGTGCTTTGGAGTCCTTCCAGCTAGCAGCTGGTCAGGCCTGCCCTGGGGCTAAAACCTCTGGCTCATGGGGGCCTGGGCTTGGCTTCCAGAGCGCTGCACTGGCCACTCCCTGCCAGGCTGCTGGGCTGTCCTCAGCAGGAGGTTAGCTTCTCTGTGTCATTTGGTGGGTTCTGTAGCTCCAAAGTTTGTTCAGAGTCCCCTTTTACATGGATTGGGGAGGGTGGAAGCTGGAGCCATGCGGAAGTCCTGTTTCCTGTCCTCCCTTCCCCCCAGGTGCTGTCCCTTTTGTAATTAGTCTTTTGAGCAGTTTCTACCAGCTGGGATATAACCACACCCTCAAAACTTTCCTGTTTCTGGAGTTTCCTTTTAATGTCAGGGGCGGACTGGGAAACAAAAGTAATATTTAAGGCTTAGGCATTTTCAGGAGCCTGAGCATCAATAGGAGTGTCCAAGAGTGGGTGGTCCACAAGGATTCGGATACCCCTTTGGAAAGAACAGTTTCTAAGCCAGAGAGGGGGATAGGTGACTTGGTCTAGCCAGACATCAATATAAGGGAACTGATCTCAATGTCCTGGATTCCCTGTGACCACCTGCCACCCTGATTGGATAATTTGCTTGTTGAAACTTCCCTGAGGGGGCCAGCCCACCCCAAACATGGGCCACTCATTCATGCAATAAGAAATAAGTTTTTTCTTCTTCAAGGAGGCCTCATAATCTGCCCTGCCCTGATAGGCTGCTCTAAAATGGCTTAGTATGCACCCCAGGGGAGTATTTTATGTACTGGCTGAACCTCCCATGTTCTAGGACAAAATGACAGAGAAACAGTGTAGTCTTATAAACAAATATATCTTCCCAGTGGAAATCAGAAAAGCTACCTTGAACATGCTCATCTGAGAGCCACTCAAATACCTGCTTTGAAGAATAAAAATGGGGAGGCTTTAAGCAAATGCACTCAAGACAAAACTTTATGAGCACAGAATGGACAGGACACATGAAAAGACAGACAAATTATAATCCCTACGCACTTGTTTACCTCCTGCAGATTCTGAATAGGAAGCAAATGGGCTCAAGCAAACATAGGACACAGAGACCATTTACAGGCAAGAGGGACGACGTCTTGAGCTTTGCCTGGGGAGGAGATGCCCCCTGCACAAATGGCTACATCTAGCCCTCCCCCCTCCAAAAAACAGGACAGAACTTTACTCACCCCCAAACCAGAGGTCTTGGATCCATGAAAAGGCTGAATGAGAAGCAAGTCAAAGTTGGGAGGCAGGTACAATCTTTCCCTCCTCGAGACCTGGGCCCTCACTGAATGTCCTCAGGGGCTAGCCCCGCTAGGGATCGGGGCGAGCAGATGCCTACCTCCAGAGGCCGAGAGATCTTATTATTTGGGGATCTTTGTGGTGCCACAGAACACTGCAGATCTCGCTGGGGCCTCCAAATGTTGTGCCAGTATGGAGCGAGACAAAAGATCCCCAAGAGTAAAATTTGGAAGTAGATTTTATTGCTGCGGGACTGCTGGGGTCACATATCCAGATCAGACAGTGAGTTGGCATGGACAGTGTGCTGGTTTTTAAAGAGATTCCAATATTTGGGTTATGTAAGCTGAAACTACAATCAGTGATTGGTCAGTGTATATTTGAATTTCCCAAACAGGAAGTTTACCCTAGGCTGAGAGATAGGAAACCTAGAATGGGCAGAGATGGGGAAGATCTGATGGGGGCAGGGGGCAAGGGATGGAGAAATATCTGGTAGGGAAGGCAGGGGGGAGGATGGGGAAATACCTGGCAGGCATTTTACCCTAGGCTGAAATTCCTGCTCATGGATCAGTTGGGGGAGGGAAGGGTGGAGTTGTGCTCAACATATAATAGAGATGTGCAGTTTAACATAGAATCCTCACTTTTTCAATTTTATTTTGTATAAGGAAATGTTCTTTTTTTGAAAGGGGAACACTCAGATTAATTTTTTTTTTCAAACAGAAAGGAAAAGAATCTAGCAATACCAGATCTCAAACTATCTACAAAAAAAGCAACATTCAAAACTATCTGATACTATTTAAAAGAAACTAGAAAAGTTGGTCAGTGGGACATATTAGGTATATAAGATTCAGAAACAATTCAACATAGCAAAACAGTGTTAGATAAATCCAAGGACATTAATTACTGGGGTAAGGCTTCACTATCAACAAAAACTGGAAAAATCAGAAAGCATTCTGAAAGAAATCAGGCTTAGATCAACATCTCATAGCATTTGTCCCTGTGTGCTCCAAATATACACATGTCCTAGATATAAGACGTATCAAAAATAAATTAGAGAAGCAGAGAAAGAGATGCATTATGGGTAGGCCCTAGGGGAATAATTCTTGGACAAACAAGGAAGGAATCACAGGAGATAAGATGGACACTTCTCCAGCAGATTTCTCACCTCTAACATCCCTATTCTCTCCCTAATCTTCAATCAATTCCTATCTACTGGCTGCTTTCCTACTGCCTAGCATATGACCATATTTTCCCCATCCTCAAAAGAACCATCATTAGATTCACCAATCCACACTAGTTATAATCGTATATTTCTCTTCTTGAAAAGAGAGTTGGTTATTGGTGCCTCTATTTCCTTTCCTCTCACTCTCTTCTTAACTCTTTGTATTTTGTTATCCAGCTGCATCATTCAACTGAAAATTCTCCTTCTAAAGTTTCTAATTATCTCTTAATTACTACATCTAATGCCCATTAGATTGTGAGTTCCTTGAGGGCAGGGACTTTCTTATGCCTCTCTTTGTATCCCTACTGTTTAGCAGCAGTACCTGTCTTATAGGTGCTTAATAAAAGTTTGTTGATACTGACTATTCTCAGTCTTCATTCTTCTTGAGGATTTGTGGAGGTAAAAAAAGAAGACATGAATTCATCTGGTGGAATGAAAGGTTTAAATCTAAAAAGAAAGAATAGATAAAATAAGAAGGAAGGGGGTCTAGCAATATTAGGTCCCAAGCTATAGCTTGATGTTTTGATACTGGCTAGAAAATAAAGAGTTTTTATCAACAGAAAAGATTAAGTATATAATATACAGAGGCAAACATGTACAATAGCCTACTGCTTCATAAATCCCAGCTACTGGGGCAAAAATTTACTATTTGATTTAAAAAAACTTCTCGGGAGGCGGAGCCAAGATGGCGGAGTAGAAACAGCGCATCCAAGCCACTCTGCCCCCAGACTCCCCCCAAACTATGTAAAAGGGGACTCTGAACAACTTCTGGAGCCCCAGCACCCACAGAACGACACAGAGAAGCTAACCTCCCGCTGAGGACAGCCCAGCAGCCCGGCAGGAAGGACAAGCGCAGCGCTCTGGGAGCCGGCAGCACGCAGTGCACAGAGTGCGGGGAGCTGAGCCGAGCAGAGCAGAGCCCAGGTCCCCGTGAGCCGAGGTTTTAGCCCCAGGGCGGCAGGGCCAGCAGCCAGCTGGAGGAACCCCAGAACACAGGAGCTGTGGTGACTCCAGAATTATCAACATAGACATGCCTAGAACAAAGTAAGAGGTTAGTGTCCTATGGACTTTGGGACCAGTATTTGGGGAATGCATCGGCTCCCTCCCCTGGGGGCTAGAAGCTGCTGAGGAGACACACCATTTTGTAGTTTTCAGAGGTAGCTCCAGCTCCTGGCCTGCGAACTGTAGGGAGATCCAGCAATCAGTCTTGGGGGTTAATCACTCTTGCTTTAACCTCCCTGGATCTGGATTGTGATCTAGGGTGGAAGTCATGGGTGGGTTTACAGCTTGCCAGAAACGGAAGTTGCCCCCCACACGTTCAGGACGAAAATTCCTCTATCTGGCCTTAAAGCCATAGTGTGGCAACAAGCCCAAAAGTCAAGTAATTAAGTGGCAACATGCCAAGGCAAAGGAAACAGAAAATGCAACCCTAGACTCCTATTTTGGGGGCATAGAGCAGGAAAAGGACTGTGAGGTCAGAAGTCCTGCTCCAAAAGCCCCAGGGGAAAACATGAGCGGGTTGCAGGCCATAGAGGACCTTAAGAAGGACTTTAAAAATCAAATAAGAGAAGTGGAGGAAAAATTGGAAAGAGAAATGAGAAGGATGCAGGAAAAGTATGAAATGAGGGTCAACAGCCTGACTGAGGAAAAACAACACCTTAAAAAATAGACTAACTCAAATGGCAAAGGAGGCCCAAAAGGGCAATGAGGAGAAGAATGCCTTAAAAAGTCGAATTTGCCAGATGGAAAAAGAATCTCAAAAGTTCACTGAGGAGATTCATTCCTTCAGAGTGAGACTGGAGCAAATGGAAGCTAATGACTTTATGAGAAATCAAGATGCTGTTAAGCAGATCCAAACAAATGAAAGATTAGAAGGCAATGTGAAATATCTCATGGGAAAAACCACTGACCTGGAAAATAGATCCAGGAGAGACAATTTAAAAATTATTGGACTACCTGAAAGCCATGATCAAAGAAAGAACCTAGAAATCACCCTTCAAGAAATTCTCAAGGAAAACTGCCCTGATGTTTTAGATCCAGAGGGCAAATTAGAGGTTGAAAGAATCCACCGATCACCTCCTGAAAAAGATCCCAAAAAGAAAACTCCCAGGAATACTATAGCCAGGTTCCAGAATCCCCAGATCAAGGAGAAAATACTACAAGCAGCCAGGAAGAAACAATTTCAATATTGTGGAAACACAATCAGAATAGCCCAGGACCTGGCAGCTTCTACACTGAGGGATCGAAGGGCATGGAATATGATATTCCAGAGGGCAAAAGAACTGGGAATGAACCCAAGGGTCACCTACCCAGCAAAACTGAGTATTTTGTTTCAGGGGAAAATATGGTCATCCAGTGGAATAGAGGACTTTCAAGCATTCTTGAGGAAAAAACCAGAGTTGAATAGAAAATTTGACATCCAGACACAAGAAGTAAGAGATGCCTGAGAAGGTAATCAGGGAAAAGAAATCAAAAGGAACTTATCAAAGTTGAACTATTTACATTCCTATATGGAAAAGCAATAACTGTGACTGATGATATCTTTCTCACTATGAAAATAATGGAAGAAGGGGGTGTGGTCATATGAATACATATGTGAATGTGTGTGTATATGGTTACAGTTATATATGGATAGAGGGCATAGGTTGAATTTGTTGGGAAGGGAGAATACTCAAGGGATGAAATTATGAGGTGAGAGAGGAAAGTGGCAAGAGGAGATGGGGAGAGACAGGGTAGGGTAAACTATCCCATGTAGAAGAAGCAAGAGGAAGTGGTTGCAAGGGAGGGGGAGAATAGGAAGGCTAAAAAGGCAAAACCACATTCACATTGAATTTGGTTCAGGGAGAGAATGACATATATACTAAATGGGATATCTTAACCTGCAGCAGGATAGGGGGAAGGGGGATGAGAGGAGGGATGATGTATGGGAGGGCATCCTTGGGGGGAGGGGAGGTTGGAAGTACCCACTATAGAAGAGAGACAGGATCATGTAGGGAATGGATCAGGTGGGGGGTGGGATGAGTGGGAGGGAATTATAAGTAGCCTTGTACAATATATCTACTATGATAATGTTTTGCATAGCTAGACATGTACAACATATACTGAATTATTTATCTTCCCAGAGGGAATGGGTGACAAGGGAGGAAGGAAATGGATCTGAAATTCGAGGTCTTAAGATTAAATGTTTCAAATATATATAAATACTATCATTAATACTCTTTTGCTTGTAATTGGGAGATAAAATGTGCAGGCATTGGGACACAAAGATTCACCTTCCTCTAATGGAAAATTCGAAGGGGGTATGGGAGGAGGTATGGGAGAGAGCAGATTGGAGGAAGCGATATCTTGTGGGACTGCTATTCTGGGAGGTTGGGTAGGGGAAAAACAGGGGGGGGAATGATTGTAACTCAAAATCTGGCGGAAATGAATGATGTAAAACAGAAGTTAATAAAGCATTTGTTTAAAAAAAAACTGCTCGGAAAACTAGAAAGTATTCTGGCAGAAACTTTGTCTAAACTGACTTCTCATTCTCTATCATGATAAGTTACAAATGAGTATGTAACTTATAAATAAAGAGGGACATCAAAAACAAACTAGAGGAACAACAAAGAAATTACCTTTAAGACTTATGGATAAGGAAGAGCTCATGACCAAAAAAGGGATAAAAAAGAATCACAGAAGGTAAAATTCAGAGAAGGACAATTTTGATTACATAAAATGAAAAGGTCTTGTACAAACAAAACCAAATGCAACTAAAATTAGAAGAAAAGCAGGGAACTGAGGAAAAAAATCTTTGCATCAAGTTTCTCTGATAAAGATCTCATTTCTAAGACATAGCTATAAATATAGATACACACATATATGTATGTATATACATATACAATAATATAAATAAGATCCATTCCTCAATGAAAATGATAAAAGGATATGAACAAATGATTTTCACATGAAGAGACCCAAGCTATCAATAGCCATATGAAAAATGCTTCAAAACAGTGGTGTCAAACTCATATAGAAACAGGAACCACTTATCCATACCTAAGGATACCTGTAGATTGCATATTAGCTTAGTGTTAAACTGTAATTTTATCTGTTTTACTATATTTAAATTTTTTATTTTGTTAAATATTTTCTAATTACATTTTAATCTTGTTTAGGAGTGTTGCTAGGAATCTGAGATTCTACCTCACATACACATTGTTGGTAAAATTGTGAAAAATAAAATAAAACAATAATTATTGGAAGACCCACAGGAAAACAGATATCTTAATGCATTGTTGATAGAGCCATGTACTGGTCTAGCCATTCTGGAAAGCATTTTGGAACTATGCCCCCAAACTCATAAAGCCATACCTATCCTTTGACATAGTAATAAATCACTACTAGATTCATATCCCCAAATGTATCAAAGAAAGAAAAAAAGAACCCATTTGTACAAAAGTATTTACAGCAGCTCTGTGCTGGCAAAGAAATGGAAATAAAAGAAACGGAAACAAAGAGGATGCTCATCATTTAGGGAACGGCTGACCAAATTATGGTGCATGAATATGATGGAATACCATTATTCTGTAAGAAATTATAAAAGGGACAGTTTCAGAGAAACCTGGGGAGACTTAATTGAAATGATCCAGGATGAAATGAACAGTATCAGCAGAAAATTAATGCAATAACAACAGCATTATAAAAACAAACAACTTTGAAAGAATGAATAACACTGAACAATACCATGACCAATCACTATGCCAGAGGACTTGTGATGAAACATACTACCCACCTGGAATTTAGGAGAGGTCAACTGAAGAGCAGCAGAGACACATGAGTATAGCAGTTAACAAAATTATTCAATCAACTGGTAAAAAAAAATGTAAGGTATTGTCTCATTCATAGATGAACAAGTTGATGTGTGGGAAAAAATTAGGAAAATAACTTTGGTTTTAATAGAAACTATTGAAAATGGGTGTAAAGAAACAAGTTGTATGGCTTTGAACACTTTGGGGCAGAAAATAAATTGTGACATAAACATAAAGGTTAAGAACACCTTGTAAAGGATGTGGGGTGATGTCTTATTTGTATGTAAACAGTTTGGCTGTTTAAAAGGGTAGAGAAAGAACTTTTATTTGTTGAAAAATGATAAAATGAGACTATACACAGTTTTGAGAGGCTGAGCTAAGGCAGCTGAATAGAAGGAAGACAAATAACCAAGTTCTACTTTGCAACTCCAAACAGATCTAGAAAATGTACTAGACCAATTTTTGATTGGGGAAGCCAAGGGGAAAAAATGCAATGAATTATCTTTGAAGCTAGTTTGGCACAGGGAAACAGAGAGAACTGTGGATTCTGAGTCCAGCATTCCTGCGCAAGGAGATGCTGTGCACCAGGGGAAGAAGTCCCAAATCAAGTCAAAGGTACATTTGTGTAGGGTGCAGCAATTGATGTCAACTGGCTCTGATGTCAATTGATATCTGTGGCTGACTACCAACTTCTGGGTCACAGACACAGAGTGAACTGAAGAAGAGATCTGCATCAAGGGATGGTGCTCTAGGGTAAGGAGCAGATGTGGAAATTGAGGAGATGCCCATCAAGTGGGGAATGGCTGACTAAGTTACGGTACATAAATATAAAGAAATACTATTTTGCCAGAAGAAAGATGAAGGGGCTGGTTTCATACACATTTGTTTTTAAAACTAAGTTCCAGATATTTTCCCTTCTTCCCTCCTCATCCACCCCCACTGGGAAGATAAGCAATTCAATATAGGTTGTACACGTGTAGTTATGCAAAACATTTCCATAGTAGGTATATTGTGAAAGACTAACTATATTTCCCTCCATTCTATCCTGCCCCCCACTTATTCTATTTTCTCTTTTGACCCTGTCCCTTTTCAAAAGTGTTTGCTTCTATCTACCCTCTCCCCCAATCTGCCCTCCCTTCTATCATCCTCCCTCTTATCCTCTTTTCCCCTATTTTCCTATAGGGTAAGATACTCAATCATTGATTTCAGAGAAACCTTGGAAGACTTGTACGAACTGATACAGAATGTAGTTCTCTGATAAACCCAAAGACTCCATATTCTGGGATAATAACTCACTATTTGATAAAAACTGCTGGGAAAATTGGAAAAGAGTATGGCAGAAACTAGGTATAGATCAACATCTTTTTTTTTTTTAAGCAATTGGGGTTAAGTAACTTGCTCAAGGTTACACGGCCAGTCATTATTTGTGTGTGGGTGCTCATTTTCTGAGGCCGGATTCGATCTCGGGTCATCCCAACTCCGAGGCTGGCGCTCTTACTCACTGCGCCACCTAGCCACCCCAATAGATCAACATCTTACACCCTATACCAAAACAAAGTCAAAATGGGTAAATGATTTAGATATAAAGGCTGATACTAAGCAAACTGGGAAAGCAAAGAATAGTTTACCTGTCAGATTTATGGAGAATGGAAGAATTTATGTCCAAACATGAGACAGAGAATGTTATGAAATGCAAAATGGACAATTTTGATTACATTAAATCAAAAAGGTTTTGCACAAAACCAGTGCAACCAAGATTAGGAGGGAAGCAGAAAACTGGGAAATAATTTTACAAATGTCTCTGATAAAGTCCTCATTTCTAAAATATATAGAGGACTGAATCGAATTTATAAGAATACAAGTCATTCCTCAGTTGATAAATGGTCAAAGGATATGAACGGGCAATTTTCAGAGGAAGAAATTAAAGCTATCTATAGTCATATGAAAAAATGTTCTAAATTATATTGATTAGAGAAATGCAAATCAAAACAACTCTGAGGGGGCGGCTAGGTGGCGCAGTGAATAGAGCGCTGGCCCTGGAGTGAGAAGGACCTGAGTTCAGAGCCGGCCTCTGACACTTAATCCACACAAACAAAAAAAAAACCTAGCCGTGTAACCTTGGGCAAGTTACTTAACCCCAATTGCCCTAAAGGGGCAGCTAGGTGGTGCAGTGAGTAAGAGCACCAGCCTCGGAGTTGGGATGACCCGAGATCAGATCCGGCCTCAGAAAATGAGCACCCACGCATAAATAATGACTAGCCGTGTAACCTTGAGCAAGTTACTTAACCCCAATTGCTTTAAAAAAAAAAAAACAACTCTGAGGTATCACATCATACCTATCAGATTGGCTAACATGACAAAAAGGAAGATGATAAATACTGGAGAAAATGTGGGAAAATTGGAACACTAATGCATTATTGATGGAATTGCAAACTGATCCAACCATTCTGGAGAGCAATATAGAATTATGCCAAAAGGGCTATAAGAATGTGCATAGCCTTTGACCCAACAATCCCACTCTTAGGGCTATATCCCAAAGAGATCATAGAAATGGGTAAAGGAGCCACATGTATAAAAATATTTATAGCAGCTCTTTTTTTGGTGGTGGCCAAGAATTAGAAATTGAGGGGATGTTCATCAATTGGTGAATGGCTGAACAAGTTGTAGTATATGAATATAATGGAATACTATTGTGCTATAAGACATGATGAGCATGTGGACTTCAGAAAAACCTGGAAAGACTTACGTGAACTGTTGCTGAGTGAAATGCGCAGAACCAGGAGAACAACTGCACACAGTAGCAACCACATTGTGTGATAACTGACGTTAGACATAGCTCTTCTCAGCAATGCAAGGATCTAAAACAACTAACTCCAAAAGACTCAAGATGGGAGGAAGACCCATATGTACAAAAATATTTATAGCAGCCCTTTTTGTGGTTGCAAAGAATTGGAAACTGAAGGGGTGCCCACCAATTGGGGAATGGCTAAACAAGTTGTGGTATATGAATGTAATGGAATATTATTGTGCTATAAGAAATGAAGAGGTGATGGATTTCATAATTACCTAGAGAGACTTATACAAACTGATGCTGAGCAAGAAGAGTAGAATCAGAAGAAATCTGTATACAGTCACAGACATACCATATCTGTGATGACCAACTATGACAGACTGGACTCTTTTCAGAAATGCAGTGATATAAGTTAATCCCGAAAGACTCAAGAAAGTGAGAAATGCGCCATCCAGAGATATAACTAGAAAGAACTGAACCTGAATCCTGATGGAAGCAAACTAAATGATCTTGTTCTTTTCATTGTTTGGTTTTATTTCTTCCTTACCATCTTTCATCCCACCTAGTACAATACGTCTTTGTAATTGGAATAATGCCTAATATGAATGCATTTGCAGATCATATACTGGACTATATGCTGTCGTGTGGGGAGGGGGGAGAGAAGTAAAGGAAATTTGAAAATCAAGGAACTATGGAATTGAAACTTGTTAACTGAAACTAAACTAATAAATTAATTTAAAAAAAAGATAAAAAAAAAGACTCAAGATGGAAAGTGCTATCCACATCCAGAGAAAGGACTTTGGAGTCTGAATGTGGATAGAAGCATAGTATTTGCTCTCCTTTTCTTCTGTTGTTTAGTTTGGTTTCTTCTTCCCCATGATTCCTCCTATTAGTTCTAATTCTTCTTTACATCATGACTAATATGAAAATATGTTTAACATAATGCATAAGTAGAGCCTATATCAGATGGCCTGCTGTCTTGGGGAGGGAGGGGGAAAGGAGGGAGAGAAAATTTGAAACTCAAAATCTTATGGAAGTGAATCTTGAAAACTAAAAATAAATTTAAAAATAGAATGTGGTTTTCTGTTTTTGAGGGAAATGATTTACACAGTGTGTCACAAAATTGTCCAATCTGCAATAAAAGAAACTGGAGCAGAGGTCTGGGCCAATAACCATCTATTAAAGGGATGTGGCCCACTTTAATGAATGGGACCTCAGATCTTCCTTTATGATCCTCATATTTCTTTCTCCAGGGCCTTAGTTTTATAGTGCTTGATACCTAGACCATACAGATGAAGAAAACTAAAAATACAGTCTCATTGATTGATAGATCTTGACCTTGACCCTCCAGGAGGGTCTACATAAAATACAGAATCCTATTAGTTGACAAACCTATGTCTTGATGTTGCCTATGAGCAGAATGTAACAGATCTAAATTGACCTTTCAGGAGGTCCTACTGAGCTGATAAGTAGACCACCAGCTGGGTTGATAAACAGATGTCAAAACAGCCACATGGACCAATGAGTCAGTAGATTAGGTAGGTCACAGGATGGCAAACAGGGTCACTTGTTGGTCAATTGCTGATGGCCCTCTCCCCATGCTGGGTGATAGAAAGATGATAAGGAGTGAAGGGGCAAGAAAAATAGCTGGAGGACTTGCTATATCATTGACTCATCACCACACTGGGCTTGGTCCTCTTCAGCAGGAAGAAAGGGTGGAGGTCCTCTAGTTAGCTTTCTATGATTAAGCAAGTGAACTTCATAGAAGCAAGTGAAGTATAATCTTGTAGTTTAAGTCTATGATAAGAAAGAACCTAATTTAATTATCCCAAAATGAAAATTGATTAACTAAATGTATACTGATAGACAAGTATAATGCTAATAATTACTAACAATCACTATCCCTGTGGAATCACAATAAAGTGATTGGTACTGATTGGAATAAAATAGGGGTCTATCACAGGTAAGAACAATATTATAAAAATAAACAATTGTGAAAAATGTAGGAAGGAAGGAAGGAAGAAGGAAGGAAGGAGGGAAAGACACATTTATTAAGTGCTTACTATGTGCAAGGCACTGTGCTAAACACTTTACAAATATTATTTCATTTGATCCTCATAAGCATCCCAAGAGTTACATGCTGGCAGGATCTTTGATCAATGCAATGCCCAACCATGATTCCAGAAGACTCATGATGAAAAATGCCAAAAGAGGTAATGGTCTCAGTATAGATTGATTCTGGACATGACCAGTCCAAGAATTTGTTCTTTTTGACTATGCATGTTTGTAAAAGGGGGGTTGTCTTTCTTTAATTTTTTTTTAATTGGAGGACAGCAGGGATAGAGGGTAGATTGCAGTTGACTGAAAAAAAATTCAAAAGTTTTTTAAAGAAATGGTTTTCAAGGACAAAGACTGTGATGGAGGGCCAATCTGAGAACTGATTAATGGTGGTAGCTGCAGTGTGTCTCAGGACATTATTTGCATGTAAGTGTTTTAAAATTTGAGAGAGTGAAACTTACAAAATGAAAAACCATATAACTGGAGCTAAAGGATAATTCAATAAGGAATATTGATTTCATAGGGGAGATTTGGTTAGTTTTTAACCTGTGAAATGAAAGATGAGTCATCAGGAAGTTCTGATGTAAGCCACAAGCCTTATTGCCTTGTCCCAAGAGTTAACCTAATCTATTTTACTGTGAGTTCTCTTGACTGCAATCTGAGTACATTACAGAACATTCTGGTAAGTGAATAGCTGGGGAGGTATTGCTATTGGTGAGTAGCAGTAGCTGTCCCCTGGGGACCCAACTGGTCATTTCCAGTTGGGTAATGCTGCTACTTCCTCCTCCTCCTCCCTTTCCTTTTCTCCCTCTGTCCTTTTGGGAATCATACCCTTACATGTGGGTGGTCTGTCCGAAGGAATATAAATTTTGATCACTTATACTTCACAAGGTATCTTGGGATATGGGGACTAGATTTTTTTCTTCCCTGTTTATTTATTCTATCATTGTCTGTTGTTGTTTTTTTTTAAACCTAGTAAATGAACCCTTTTGTCTCACGTAGGTTTCATTTATGACTTGAAACATAGCTCTGGAAAACCAGGCTTTATTAAAGCCCATTGGGATTCAAATGGAGTTGGAAGTAGTGCACGGTTAGCACCCTACCACAATTCTCCAAATAGATCTGGAAAATGCATTAGACAGAATCTTGAAGGGAAATCCAAAAAAAAAATTCACACTGAGTCTTTTGTCCAGCCCAGGTCAGCCTAGGGAACCATATGCGCACCAGGTCTGTGCACCAGGGCATGGGCACCCCCAGACCCATCCTAGAGCACTGCAATGGGGACAGGTGCCAACTGGCACAACTTTGTCACTACCTAGTTCTGGGCAGATTGAGGAGACTTGCACGTGTGGGTGTCATTCCCAAAGAGGAAAGCCCTGAATCAAGAAAGCAAGAGGTTCAGAAATCAGTAGCAGTTGTTTGGCTCAGACCCCAGAAACAGAGCAGGATTTCAGTTCGAGCACCCAGCCCAGTCTGGAATGGCCAGGACAGGAATCCTAAACAAAGGGGGAGCTCACAGTTCTGTCAATCTGAACCAACAGAATTTCCTGGTTGACTGACAGGGCCTTCTGAGTCCAGCAGCAGTCTACTGTTGCTGACCAAAACTAAGGTTAATAACTTGCAGAGCTCAGACTACAAGGGCAGCAATCAGATTCTGCCCTAGACTAGAACACTTTGGAAGCACTGAAAACTTACAGGTCACCAATCTATCCCTAAGATCCTATAACAACACAAAACTTAGTACCCCAAGAAATCAGCTAAAGGACCAGCCTAGACTCTTTCTAGAAGGGTGGCAAAACTCAACCCTAACATCAAATCAAGGAGTGGACTAAAAGAATGGGCAAACAAAAAAGAACCCCATCATCATGAGTTATTTTGGTGGCAAGGAAGGCTTGACTGAGAAAACAATCAACATAACTAATCTTATTAAAAACATAAACATTCAAAATGGCATGATTATCTCAATAGATACAGAAAAAGTCTTTGACAAAAGATAACATTCACTTATGATAAAAAGCCTACAAAGTATAAGCATGGGGGACCTTTTTAATATCATAAAAACATTTATGTAAAACCAAAAAAACCCTTTTTCTAATAAATATGCATATAAATCGAGGAAGCCTATTCTCCCCACTATTATTTAATATAGTTCTGGAAATGCTAACAATAGCAATAAGACAAGAGAAAGAAATTAAAAGCATAATTCTAGGTATAGAGGAGATAAAACTATCCCTCTCTGTTGATGATGTGATGGCATACTTGGAAAATCCTAGGGAATCATTAAAGATACTAATTTAGACAATAAATAGCTTTAGCAAAATTGTAGGCTACCAAGTTAACACTTAAGACATAATTTCTACATAACAATATTAACAAAATCTAAGAGGTAATAATAGAAAAAGAAATTTTATTCCAAATAACTATAAAATGCATAAAGTATTTGGGGATCAATTTACCAAAATAAATAAAAGACTTGTATAGATTCAATTACAAAGTACTCCTTAAAGAAATAAGGAATTGTAGCATATTATCAACAAGATGGAGGACTAGAAATTTTTCTGATGCCCACAATTTCTCAGACCTCTCCAAAATAGAAATTATATGCCAAAGACAAAGCAAATTCAAATGTCTCCATACTATAGATTCAAACTCAAACAGAAATCAATCCCTGTAGGCCATGTATTGACTTAGAAAACCATAAAATAACATTATCTATATTATATTGGATTTTTTATTTCTTAAATATTTCTGAAATTGCATTTTAATTTGGTTTGGGTCTCAAGTTTGACATCTC
This sequence comes from Gymnobelideus leadbeateri, assembly GCA_011680675.1. Taxonomy (NCBI): domain Eukaryota; kingdom Metazoa; phylum Chordata; class Mammalia; order Diprotodontia; family Petauridae; genus Gymnobelideus; species Gymnobelideus leadbeateri. The sequence continues at coordinate 31,925 of WOXC01006285.1, forward strand.
TGATCTAGGACACCCGGAATCAAAAAGGAGGTTAAATTAAAAAACAAATAAAGAAACAAACCTCAATCCCATAAACTGATGCCTACATTGATCTCACTCTGCACTCCCTGCCTCAACATATACTACACTACTGATATAAAGACTTGCAGCAAAATACAACCCACATACCCCGATCTGCTCTCCTTCTTTCTAGTGCCAAGGAGATCTGTAATTCAGGCTTCAGGAATTTGCTCTAACCTTGACAGACCATTTTGTGCTGCAAAAGATCTCTGCAAAACAGGAGACAAACAGAGGGAAAGGATCAGGATACATGTCTGGGTTTGAAAAAAACTTCAGCTTCACACTCTACCCTCCTTTTTCCCGCCTTCTGGAGTCTTGGAACGACAGAAATCAACCCCATAGCACGACTGGGGCAGTCATGCAAAGTGCAAGTCCTAGGTCTGGGAATCCAGGAACAGGAGTCTAAGATAATATACACACACACACACTCTCTCCCTCTCCCTCTCTCTCTGTCCCTCTCTCCCCTTCCCTCGTGTGTGTGTGTGTGTGTGTGTGTGTGTGTGTGTGTGTTGGGGAGTGAGGAGGATGTAGTGTAGCACTTCACTAAGCCTGAGAGAAAAAACTCAACATCTATTTGAGGATAAACAAGGAAACTATGTTATGCCTAAAAGAATCATAGATAACAAACCAATATGAGTAATAAATTTATACACTCCAAATACCTTAGCATTCAAATTTATATGGAAACATTATCTGAGCTACATGAAGACAGACACCATTACACAATAGTGACAAGAGACTTCAATATTTCCCAATATCCCAATTTTGAATAAATCCAACAGAAAGAGAAACAAAAGGGAAAATATGGAACTGAACAATTGCTGGAGTAACTAGAGTTAAAAACAAATAAACAAACAAACTTCTGGCATCTCCTAAATGGGACAGCAAAAGAACACACATATTTTTTAGCACCACCTGAAACTTCCAAAAACTGACCACATACTATGGCAGAGAGATGTTGCAAAGAAATGTAAAAGACGGTGGGAGAGGGAGTTCTGAGTGACATCCCAGTAGGTATCAGTTCATCATTATGTGAAAGAAAATTATAATGATGAAACAACATGTCAAAATTTCTGGGATGCAGCTAAAACAATTCTCACAGGGAAAATAATATCCCTACAAACATATATTAACAAAATAGGAAAAGCAGATTAATGAACTGAATGTGCATCTAAAAACTTAGAAAGCCAACCAATAAACAAACCTAAAATAAGAACAAAAAAGAAGTTATTAAAAATTGGAGGAGAAATAAACTGGAAACAAAAAACAACCACAAAAATAATAATTAAACTAAAAGTCAGTTCTTTAAAAAGACTAATATAACTGATAAAAATGTAGTGAATATAATTAAAAAGAAAAGGACAGAAAATCAAATCAATACAATAGCAAATGAGCAAGATGAAATCACAACAAAACCAGAAGAAATAAAAATAATAATAATAATATAATTATGCACAATTATATGCTTACAAAACTGAGAACACAAAAGAAATTGAGGAATATCTTCAAAAATATTGAATGCTCAAACTATCAGAATATCAGATAGAGATCTTAAATAACGCAATCTCAGTAAAGGAAATAAATTTAATTGGAAAGGACTATCAAAGAAAAAAAAACTCACAGGAGAATACTATCAGGGTTTTTTTATGTTTTTTTTTTCTTTTTGGAGGGCAATTGAGGTTAAATGACTTGCCCAAAGCCACATGGCTAGTAAGTATGTCAAGCGTCTGAGGTCAAATTTGAAATCAGGTCCTCCTGACTCCAGGGCTGGTGCTCTATTCACTGCACCACCTAGCCACCCCAATACTATCTGTTTTAAAGAACAGCTAATAACCATACTTCACAAATTATTCTCAAAAAATGAGGAAGAAAGAACCCTACTGGAATCTTTGTATCAGACAAATATCGTCCTGATACTTAAATCAGAGAAAGAAAGCATAGAAGAAAAATTATAAGCCAATATCATTAATGAACATTGATTCAAAAATTTTAAACAAAATCCTGTCAAACAGAGCACAGAGATTTATCTAAGAAATCATTCATTGAGACCAAGTGGGATCTATACCAGGGATGAAAGAATGATTCAATGTTGGGAAGACAATCAATGTAACTAATCATATTAAAAACAATAACATCCAAAACCACATCATCATTTCAATAGATACAGAAAAAAACCTTTCACAAAAGTATTACATTCTTTTATACTAAAACCCTACAAGTACAGGCATAGAAGAACCTTTTTAAATATTATAAAAAAGCATCCCTCTAAAATCAAAAGTAAGCTTCATAATAATGGGGATACATTAGTACCCTTTCTAGTAAATATGCAAGTGAACAAGGAAGCCCATTCTCCTTATGATTATTTGACACAATTCTAGAAATGTTAGCAACAGCAAATAGGCAAAGAGAAAATAAAATTATCCCTATTTCTAATGTAATGGTATACTTAGAAAATCCTAGAGTATCAGCAAAGATAGCAATCAGGGCAGTTAATACCTTCAGCAGATTTGAAAGCTACAAAACAAACCCTCAAAAATCAATTGCATTTCTATGTAATAACAAAATCCAAGAAGCAAAAATAAAAAAGGGAAATCCATTCCAAAAAATTATGAAAATTCATAAAGGATCTGGGGATCGACCTACCAAAACATACAAAAGACTTTCATATAGACTTAATTACAAAGTGCTTTTAAAAGAAACCAAGTACAATTTAAATAGCTAGAATGGGGAACCTGAGGTCTTAATGACACATGTGACCTCCTAGGTCCTTAAGTGCAGTCTTTTGACTGAATTCAAATTTCACAGAACAAATCATTTTATTTTTATTACAATTTTGTACTTTTATATTTTTTAAGTTAATGTATTTAAAATATAAAAGAATAAAATAAGTTTCAGTGAAATAATTCTCCCTGATTGACCAGAAGAATTAGAACATTAGTAAGTCATAAGGGCTAAATTAACAGCTGCTATGCTCATTATTTTGTTCTAACTTCCTCTCCCTGACTGGTGCCACTGCCACACAAGGCTGGTTGGCAAGAGTTTATGGGGGTCTAGTATACTACTCCGTTATCAGCTTTTGACAACAGTGTACTGTGTTTCTGTTTGAAGTAGAACTTGTGAATAATTGTATAGCTCAACAGTATTTTTTTAACTCTATCTGCTTAATAGCCCATCATATCAAAGAAGAACAAGAGAATGTTGAAGGAGGAAGATGGATTTTTTAATGACGATTAGGAATTGCAATATTATCTTATTTCTGCTAAAGATAAGATGATTTGCTTGCTTTGTGATACTGCAATATCAACATTAAAGAAATTCAATGCTCATCAGCATTATAACACTCATAAGGCCCACAAATATTTTTAATTAGAGGGAGAGGCTTGATAGGTTGTATTGTAGAAATTAAAAGATGTAAATTAAAGCAATGACAGTTCTTTCCAGCAGCAATAAGACCTGGAAATAATGCCACTGAAGAAAATTATGAAGTAGCTTAGATACTCTGGGGGAAAGGGGAGCCATTCAGTGATGTAGAAATTGTGAAAGAATGCATTGTCAAAGTTGTAGGATGCTTAGACACTGATAATGTTTCAAAGTACAAACAACTGCTTCTTTTAAGGAGAACCATAACTAACCAGCAGCATGAATTAGCCTCCAACTTAACAGAACAACTTCATGCAATACTTCAAAAGGAAAATATATATTACTTAATGACTTTGGATGAATCAACGGATACTACTGACTTGACATAGGTTTTATACTTCATTTGGATCATAACAAAAGATTTTCTTCACTATGAAGAGTTAGTCATTTTGGGCACTCTTACGAACAGAACACTGGGAATAGACATCCTCAACTACTTTCAAGACAAATGTCATGAAGTTGGACTGAATTCAGTAAATTTAATGAGTGTATGTGTACCTTCCGTGACAGGAAAACATGAAGGGTTTATTGCACAGATTAAAAAAAGCATTAACAGATCTGGATGCTCTCATTTCATTGTATCTTGCATCAGCAAAATCTCCGTGTTAAAGCTATTATTTTAAGTGACACTTTGCAACAAGTTATAAGGATTGTTAACTATATTCATGCAAATGCAACACAGCATCATCAATTTCATAATGTGCTAAAGTTGAATGATGAGGTATTTAATGTGTATTTACTGTATCATTCTAAAGTTCTTTGGCTATCACAGGGACAGGTGTTAGCCAAAATTTTATCTCTGCAAAACCAGAGAGTTAAATTTTATGAAGAACAGAATTATCAATGTGAATTATTGAAAGAAGACTTCTGTAGGAATGCTGCATTTCTGTGTCATATCATGTCAAATCAAAACGAATATTTCTTTGCAAGATAAAACTAAGTCTATACATGATATGTGGCAAAAAGTCCAAGCATTTTGAAAAAAGCTATCTTTTTCCAAAATACTTCTTCAAAAGGAAATTTCAGATGAACATTTTCCCCAGTTAGCAAAGATGAGCAAGAAGATACATTCGAATCATTGGAGAATGGAGAATTATAGAATATAATAAAAGGCTCACTGACTTTGAGAATCACGACATCACACTCAAATGAGCATTTCAGCTTCACCTAGTTGATATCACCAAGGGACCTAAAGAACTACAAATGGAATTGATTGGGCTCTCAGTAGATGACATTTTAAAGTCATTGTTTGATGCTAAGAAAGATCCCATTGAAATATGGAAAAATGCAGTAGAATTCCCACACTTTGGGCAATGTGCCCCCCCAAATGCTTTTGTTTTTGCTTTTCAACCATTTATTGCTATGAATCTACATTCTCCTATCTAACCCAAATCAGGATGCCCTTAAGGTAACAAATAACTGATACCCATCTAGAAGATCAATCTCCAAGCTGCAACCAAATGCTTTCCAACAAAAAACAGACACAAAAAAAAGTTATTTAAAGGTTAGTTAACTTCAAAATTAACAAGTTGTTTTCATTTTTAAAAAATTAAGTACATAGTAGTCAGATCTTTACAAAATAATGTACATTTTAAAGTATAACTAACTGAAGTTTCTTGAATGAGGCCTTATTTGATTACAGTTTAATATTAATGTAGTCTTCTAACATGAAAAGGTTACCCACCCCTGAGCTAGAGGAATACTCAACACTCATGGGTATATGTGTCAACATAATAAAAATGACCATACTACTCAATTTAATTTACACTCTTAATGGTATACCAATCAAAATTACCAAGGAGATACTTCATAAATATTTCATAGAATTCGATAAAATAATAAAATTCGTTTAGAAAAACAAAAGATTTACAATATCAAGGGAAATTATGAAAAAAGGGGGGAATGAAGGGGTAATAGCATTTCCAGATCTCAAAGTGTATTATAAAGCAGCAGTCATCCAAACCATCTGGTATTGGTTAAAAAATAGAGAAACAACTCAATGGAACATCAAGAAAAAATGGAAGCAACGGAACTCAATGACCCAGAGTTTAACAGTAGAAAGCATCAATTTCCTAGGGGTAAAAAAAATTGCTTTTTTCATAAAAACTGCTGGGAAAACTGGAAAGTAATTTGTCAGAAATTAGGCATAGACCAGCCAATTCCATAATATATTCTAAATAAATTTGTGACCTTGATACATAAAAAATTAGATGAGAAGCAAAATCTCTCTCATATCTCTCATAGCTCTGTTTAGGAAATATATTCTGAGTGAACCAAACAAGAAACAGAAGCAATTACAAAAAATAAAGTAGGTAACTTTGATTACATGAAACTGAAAAGCTTCTTCATAGACAAACTTAATGTACCTAGGGTAAGAAGGGAAGTGGTGGAATGGGGGGGGAAATCTTTGTATTAAGTTTCTTTGATAAGGGTTTGGTATCTAAGTTATAAATAATTAATAAACATATACAGGTCTAAAATCCAATCCCCAGTAAATATGTGGTCAAAGGATTTGAGGGGCAGCTAGGTAGCGCAGTGAGTAGAGCACTGGCCCTGGAGTCAGAAGGACCTGAGTTAGGATCCGGCCTCAGATACTTAACACACACAAACAAAAAAACCTAGCCATGTGACCTTGGGCAAGTTACTTAAGCCCAGTTACCCTCCAAAAAGCAAAAAACAAACAAACAAACAAAAAAACCCAAAGGATTTGAACAAACATCCCTCAAAAGAAGAATCACAAAGTATTTAAAAGCACAAGAAAGAATGCTCCAAATTACTAACAAGAAAAATGCAAATCAAAACAACCCTGAGGCTTTACCTCAAACCCTGCAAACTGGCAAATAACAAAAAGTGACAATAATTAATGTTGGAGGGACTGTGGAATGATAAACATACTAGCACATTGTTGGTAGTGCTGTGAAATGGCACAATCATTTTGGAAAGCAATTTAGAACTATACAGATAAAGTGACTATTTGTTCATACTATTTGAACCAGAGACTCCATTACTGGACTTATACCTCAAGGAAGCCACTGATTAGAAGAAAGTCCTCGTATATACCAAAAAAAATTTATATCACTTTTTGTAACAGCAAAGAATTCAAAACAAAGTAGATTCCCATTGTTTGGAGAAGGGCTAAATATTATCTGTGGTACACAAATGTAATGGAATATTACTGTGCCAGAAGAAACTATGTGTGTGAATTGCAGAAAAGCATGGAAAGATCTATATGAATTGATGCAGAGTGAAGTAAGCAGAATCAAAAAAAACAATAGACACCATAACTACAACAATGTAAGTAGAAAGAACAACTACACACACACAGAATTAAAAACTAATGTTGAAAAATTATAAAGAACAACCATGGATTGAAAGAAACAATATGAAAGGACACTCTTTTTTTTTTTAATTAATTTATTAGTTTAGTTTCAGTTAACAAGATTCAATTCCATAGTTCCTTGATTTTCAAATTTCCTTTACTTCCCTCCCCCCTCCCCTCATGACAGCATATAGTACAGTATAGGGTCTGCAAATGCATTCATATTAAACATTATTCCAATTACAAAGGCATATTGTACTAGGTGGGATGAAATATGGTAAGGAAGAAGTAAAACCAAACAATGAGAAGAACAAGATCATTTAGTTTGCTTCCATCAGGATTCAGGCTCAGTTCTTTCTAGTTATATCTCTGGATGGCGGATTTCTCACTTTCTTGAGTCATTCGGGATTAACTTATATCACTGCATTGCTGAAAAGAGTCCAGTCTGTCCTAGTTGGTCGTCACAGATATGGTATGTCTGTGATTGTATACAAATTTCTTCTGATTCTACTCTTCTCGCTCAGCATCAGTTTGTATAAGTCTCTTCAGGTAATTATGAAATCCGTCACCTCCTCATTTCTTATAGCACAATAAAATTCCATTACATTCATATACCACAACTTGTTTAGCCATTCCCCAATTGATGGGCACCCCTTTAGTTTCCAATTCTTTGCAGCCACAAAAAGGGCTGCTAAAAATATTTTTGTACATATGGTTCTTCCTCCCACTACTATGATCTCTTTGGGATATAACCCTAGAAGTGGTATGGCTGGGTCAAAGGGTATGAAATTATTTATAATCCTTTGGGCATAATTCCAGATTGCTCTCCAGAATGGTTGGATAAGTTCACAACTCCACCAGCAATGTGAAAGGACACTCTTAACTCACTCTTTTTTTTTTTTTTAAAGCAATTGGGGTTAAGTAACTTGCTCAAGGTTACACGGCTAGTCATCATTTATGCATGGGTGCTCATTTTCTGAGGCCGGATCTGATCTCGGGTCATCCAAACTCCGAGGCCGGCGCTCTTACTCACTGTGCCACCTAGCCGCCCCAACTCACTCTTTTTTGTAACAGGTGTTACACACTGTACATTTTCCCCCAAGTATTAATAAATTGTACTATTTTAAAACTTTTTTCCCTTTTATTTTTGTCTTTAAAAAATTCTATTTTTTATATGGGATGGCTCTCTGGGAGGGGAAAGGGAAAGGTACTGGGAAAAACTATGATGACATAAAAAACAAAAAAAATTGGGGGGGGCGGAGCCAAGATGGCGGAGTAGAAACAGCTCTTCCAAGCCTCTCTGCCCCCAGATTCTCCACAAACTATGTAAAAAAGGACTCTGAAAAACTTCTGGAGCCCCAGCACCCACAGAACGACACAGAGAAGCTAACCTCCCGCTGAGGACAGCCCAGCACCCTGCAGGAAGGACCAGCGCAGTGGTCTGGGAGCCGGCAGCGCGCAGAGCACAGGAGCCGAGCGCGAGCCCAGGTCCACGTGAGCCGAGGTTTTAGCCCCAGGGCGGCAGGGCCAGCAGCCGGCTGGAGGAACCCCAGAACACCAGGAACTGTGGAGACTCCAGAATTATCAACATAGACTTGCCTAGGACAAAGTAAGAGGTTAGTGTCCTATGGACTTTGGGACCTGTATTTGGGGAATGCGTCAGCTCCCTCCCCTGGGGGCTAGAAGCCGCTGAGGAGACACGCCATTTTGTAGTTTTCAGAGGCATTTCCGGCTCCCAGCCTACAAATCGTGGGGAGATCCAGCGATCAGTCTTGGGGGGTAATCGCTCTTGCTTTAACCTCCCTGGATCTGGATTGTGATCTAGGGTGGAAGTTGTGGGTGGGTTTACAGCTTGCCAGAAACGGAAGTTGCCCCCCACACGTTCGGGACGAAAATTCCTCTATCTGGCCTTAAAGCCATAGTGTGGCAACAAGCCCAAAAGTCAAGCAATTAAGTAGCAACATGCCAAGGCAAAGGAAACAGAAAAATGCAACCCTAGACTCCTATTTTGGGGGCATAGAGCGGGAAAAGGACTGTGAGGTCAGAAGTCCTGCTCCAAAAGCCCCAGGGGAAAACATGAGTGGGTTGCAGGCCATAGAGGACCTTAAGAAGGACTTTAAAAATCAAATAAGAGAAGTGGAGGAAAAATTGGAAAGAGAAATGAGAAGGATGCAGGAAAAGTATGAAATGAGGGTCAACAGCCTGACTGAGGAAAACAACACCTTAAAAAATAGACTAACTCAAATGGCAAAGGAGGCCCAAAAGGGCAATGAGGAGAAGAATGCCTTAAAAAGTCGAATTTGCCAGATGGAAAAAGAATCTCAAAAGTTCACTGAGGAGATTCATTCCTTCAGAGTTAGACTGGAGCAAATGGAAGCTAATGACTTTATGAGAAATCAAGATGCTGTTAAGCAGATCCAAACAAACGAAAGATTAGAAGGCAATGTGAAATATCTCATGGGAAAAACCACTGACCTGGAGAATAGATCCAGGAGAGACAATTTAAAAATTATTGGACTACCTGAAAGCCATGATCAAGGAAAGAACCTAGAAATCACCCTTCAAGAAATTCTCAAGGAAAACTGCCCTGATGTTTTAGATCCAGAGGGCAAAATAGAGGTTGAAAGAATCCACCGATCACCTCCTGAAAAAGATCCCAAAAAGAAAACTCCCAGGAATATTATAGCCAGGTTCCAGAATCCCCAGATCAAGGAGAAAATACTACAAGCAGCCAGGAAGAAACAATTTCAATATTGTGGAAACACAATCAGAATAGCCCAGGACCTGGCAGCTTCTACACTGAGGGATTGAAGGGCATGGAATATGATATTCCAGAGGGCAAAAGAACTGGGAATGAACCCAAGGATCACCTACCCAGCAAAACTGAGTATTTTGTTTCAGGGGAAAATATGGTCATTCAGTGGAATAGAGGACTTTCAAGCATTCTTGAGGAAAAAACCAGAATTGAATAGAAAATTTGACATCCAGACACAAGAAGCAAGAGATGCCTGAGAAGGTAATCAGGGAAAAGAAATCAAAAGGAACTTATCAAAGTTGAACTATTTACATCCCTATATGGAAAAGCAATATCTGTGACTGATGATATCTTTCTCACTATGAAAATAATGGATGAAGGGGGTGTGGTCATATGAATACATATGTGAAGGTGTGTGTATATGGTTACAGTTATATATGGATAGAGGGCATAGGTTGATTTTGTCGGGAAGGGAGAGTACTCAAGGGATGAAATTATGAGGTGAGAGAGGAAAGTGGCAAGAGGAGATGGGGAGAGACATGGTAGGGTAAACTATCTCATGTAGGGGAAGTGGGTGCAAAGGAGGAGGAGAATAAGGAAGGCTAAAAAGGCAAAACCACATTCACATTGAATTTGGTTCAGGGAGAAAATGACATACATACTAAATGGGATATCTCAACCTGCAGCAGGATAGGGGGAAGGGGGATGAGAGGAGGGATGATGGATGGGAGGGCATCCTTGGGGTGAGGGGAGGTTGGAAGTACCCACTATAGAAGAGGGACAGGATCATGTAGGGAATGGACCAGGTGGGGGGTGGGATGAGTGGGAGGGAATTATAAGCAGCCTTGTACAATATATCTACTATGATAATGTTTTGCATAGCTAGACATGTACAACATATACTGAATTACTTATCTCCCAAGAGGGAATGGGTGACAAGGGAGGAAGGAAATGGATCTGAAATTCGAGGTCATAACATTAAATGTTTCAAATACATATATAAATACTATTATTAATACTCTTTTGCCTATAATTGGGAGATAAGATGTGCAGGCATTGGGACACAAAGATTCATCTTCCTCTAATGGAAAAGTCGATGGGGGTATGGGAGAAGGTATGGGAGAGAGCAGATTGGAGGAAGCGATATCTTGTGGGACTGCTATTCTGGGAGGTTGGGTAGGGGAATAATGGGGGGAAAATGATTGTAACTCAAAATCTGGCGGAAATGAATGATTTAAAACAGAAGTTAATAAAGTATTTGTTTAAAAAAAATTAAAAACTTATGAAATGACTATAATGTAGTTATTCTTGCATCTGGTTTGATTAGTATGTCTGACCAAAACAAATCCCTCTTAAAAAGTTCTACTGGCTCCTTCTTGTTGCTAAGACAAAAAATGCCACATACTCTGACATTTAAAATCCCTCATAATCTGACTCCAGATTTTCTTCCTGGCTTGTCATAATTAATGCCCTTCATATATCCTATATTTCAATCAAACCGACCTACTTGCTGTTCCTCATAACATCTCTTTATCTTTGAATAGGCTATCCCTCATTCTTGGAAAGTACTGTCTTTTCACCTGCTCTTCTTGGAATCCCTGGCTTCCTTCATAGTTCAACTCATGACGCATCTTCTATGAGCCCTTTCTTGATACTTCCAATTGCTGGTGCCTCCCCTGAATTACTTTGTATTTATTCTGAGCATATTTCATCCTTACTTATATTCGTACAGATTGTTTAATAGCATGTAAGCCCCTTGACAGCAGAGATTTTCATTTTTTTGTCTTTACCTCTTGAGCCTAGCATTGTCCTGACACATATTAGGCACTTAAAAATGCTTGTTGGTTGACTGATCGATTACTGCTGTGATGAATGCTGCTTAAAATACACATATCCCAGTATTCTGATTTGGGTCAATTTTACCTGTATTATCTCACTTCTTTTGAATAAGAATCTAGATGTGTCAACCAACTCTCTGAGAATCATTTGTAATTTTTCAAATGTCAAAACAAAAGAAAATGTAGCTCTCCTAGGTCTTAATTGCAGCCTCCATTGTTATTAACCAATTAATCATCCCCTTCTTTTAATGGAGTTGTGTAGTTGAGACATTCATCATTTATCATGAAAACAAAACTATCAATTTTATTTATTCTTATTCTGGTATCATTCATCTTACAATTGCAAAGTAACTTAATCCTAACAGTGTGACATACCAGAAAGACAAAATAAAATTAAAAAAAACTAAAATTGGAGGTGGTCTCCAGTGGTTTGTGAATTCAAACCAAAGGAATAATTTTTATATGGTCTCCTTTTGTGATAGCAATGGTCATGCACATGTACTTTCCTGACAACAGGAGGTACATGGCAGCTGAAAGAATGGTTATTGATCCCTCAACAATGCATTGTGGCTTCTTGAAATTGGAAGAATATTAAAACCAATAAAATGAACAAAAGAAAACAAAAACTGGTGCTAACTATTGCTATAAAGAAAAACCCCTTGTCATGGGCAAGACAGTACAAAGACTGGAGTACTCAAGATTAGAAAAAGATAATTTGTACTGATAAAACTTGCTTTTGATTCAAGTCTATACCACAACTATTATAAGAGGAGGTCCATGTGAGCCTGTTTGATCTGAATATCTTCATCAAACTGTAAAACATCATACCCCCAAATATGGGAAGACTTGAATGAACTCATGCAGAAGTAAGCAGAACCAGGGGAACGATAAATATACAGTGACTAGAATAACAAAAATTAAAGCACAAAACAAAGACATTAGATTAAATTCAAGGACTAATATTGATTCTAGAAGACAGATGATGAAACATTCCTCCCTCCAGTAGAGACAAGGAAAATTAGAGAGACTACAGCCCCAACTTACCTTTCCATGCTTATTATACATTATTCTCTTTCCTTCATTCTATGGTGCAAACTGGCTTTCTTACTGTTCCTCATATACAAAAAAGACCAGTGAAGATGGCAGAGTAGGAGGAAGGAGTACAGCCCAGTTCCCTATCACAACTACTCTAACAAAGACCTAGAAAGTCCTGATTGGGAAATCCAAGTAAGTCATTTTTTTTTCAGCTCAGGTTGGCACTGGGAAATTTACAGAGGTCTGTAGACACTATTTAGGCTGTGTCTAGCTAGGAGAATGCCAAAGGAAATCTTAGAGCTTGAAGACACCAGATAGGAGCTTGAGGCTATGTACTAGGGCAAGAAATAGCCAAGGATCTGGCATGGAAGAAGCTGATAGCAGTACAGGGGCTAGGAACAGGCAGAAACTGGCAGGTCTGTTGGTCATACTCTAGAGCTGGGTTGTAGATCCAATGCTAACTCAGGGAAGGACCAACACCTACAAGTAGAAGATTAGGGCATGGGGTGGTCAAAGAGTGGTCACAGGCCTGATGCTATGTAACAGGCAAGGAATCAAACAGCTGCTACATGACTCTGGACTTGGAGTAGGGCCTTGCATCCAGTCCCCAGTCTGATCTGAAGCCTGCAGATAAATAACTAGAGCAAGGAGCACAGAATAAGGGCAAGTATACAGTTTTGTTGCTCTGAATCTGCATAAGCTTCCAGCTACCTTATGTTAACTGAGCCCAGAAGCAGTGTTAGAGCTCCAGCCAGGGGCAAACTCATAGTTGTATTGCCTAGACCCAAATCTGAGTCAGTACCTTGCAAAGCTTAGATGGGGGTGGCGGGCAGAAGCAATCAAATTTCACCTAGGATCAGACAGCTTGGGGTATAATGACTGGAAGTTTTCATGGCTTTTGCCTCAGCTGCTCCTGAGAATCTTGAAGAACATATAACTTAGCATCCAAAGAAAACAGCAACAGGACCCAAAAAAATACGAAACAAATCAAAAAAATATGAAACAAATCAAAGCAAAGCCCAGTTATTCCTTCCAGAAATGTTCAGAGCCTGGCCCTAACACAGAGTTGCAATCCAGGAAATTAGGCTGATAAAATTAATAAACTGTTGCTCATATACAACACTCCATGTTTGACTTCTGGTCCTTTGCACTGATTTTCCCCTATCTTTGGAATGCACTTCCTCTTCCCCAGTACCTTTTAGAATCCCTGTTATCTCTCAAGACTCATTCAAACCAAAGGCTAAATCTAGTGGCCTTTTCTTAAACACCATTCTTCTTAACCTCTCTGTAGTTTTTGGCACTTCTGAACACCCTTTTCTCTTTGTTATTTCCTCTCTCTAGGCTTTTGTCACAGTGGCTAACCATGGATGTCCTCTAAGGCTCTGACTGGGGCATCTTATCTTCTTTAGAACATTTTGTTTGCTTTTTTATGGAGGGGGGAGGACAGGGCAAGTGGGGTTAAGTTACTTGCCCAAGGTCATATGGCTAGTAGGTGTTAAGTGTCTGAGGCCGGATTTGAACTCAGGTCCTCCTGACTCCAGGGCTGGCTGGTGCTCCATTCACTGTGCCATCTAGTGGTCCCATTATCTTCTCCTATACTATTTTTCTTAGTCATTGGCCCCCATGAATTTAAATATCATCACTGTGCTGGTGATTCTCAAATTTATTTATCTAGCCCTAACCTATCTGTTGACCTCTTGTATAATATCTCCAATTGCCTATTGGATATCTCAAACTGGACTTTAAACTCAATTGTTGTAAAGCCAAACACAAGCAACTTTCCAGAGGAGTGCTGCTGTGAACATCTTTAAGGTTATGATCACATAGTACAGTGAACTCTCTATTTATTCAGCAGCAAATTAGAGCAAAACATTCACAGAAACCAAACTACAGCATTCACAATGTTATAACATAACAACTTATTACTAAAGTGGCCACATAGTTTTAAACAAAAGATATCATTCAGTAAGTCCTTAACTCAATCATCCTTAAGAAGCAAGCCTCCTTAAGGGACACAAAGTATAAAGGTCAAAGTTCTCTTTCTCTAAGTCACACTGTCTTAATCTTTCAGTCAAAAAGTCTTCTTTCTTCTTGATGGGAGATTAGTTTCCAATCATCCTAACTCAATCTTCCTTAAGAGGTACAAGGTACAGAGTACAAAGTTCTCTCACTCCTAGGCCACAGTAAATCATGATCATCTCAGTCAGCATTAAGTACCCAAGGAGAGGTCTTTTTCATTTTGACTCAAGGCTGGCTCCCAGATTCCATGGTTTCTCTTTCATGGGTCCACCTCCTCCCTGAATCTACCCAGTCATCACCTGGATTCACAGGTAGGCAGCTCTCAGCAACTCATCAAGCTCCTCATCCAGCTCCTCATCCAGTTCCATATTGAAACTCACAGTGTCCAGTCCACCTGAAGTCCTTTGAAGTTTCTGTTTCTGGAAAGACAAGGCTTAACAGAGCCACAATAACATTTATACACATTGTCAACACCATCATCAATTCACTATCTGCTGTGAAATCAACACAGACCCACATACAAGGTCTGAGAACTCAACACAAATCATCAGTATAGTCCCAGGACCTCTGAAACCCTCCTCCAGGACTTCTGTAAACAGACAAGAAAATCCTCTTTCAGGGCTTCCAATAAAGTCCCAGGGTTTCTGTACAAAGCATCACAAACAAAAATCAACACAAAAAGAACAGGCAAACAGAGTGCCTGGCCACCACAAAGTTCCCCTTCTTAATTCTACCACAAGTGTTCTCTTCTCAATTCTGCCCTTTCCCAGCTTGGGCTTCTCCTTATATATGGTCATTAGCTCCTCCCTGTTGCATCAGCAAGTTCCTCCCACTGTGGGGTTCACAAGTTTCGTTTCTTAACAAAGATTTGATATAATCAGGGCAAGGCTCAAAAGAAACTTGAACTGAAACAAGGTGTTAAATAATTAAATAGCTGAAACAAAGTGCTAAGTACTTCTTTGCTTACCATTACACTTGTCCAAAACTGAAATCATATTTTCTTCCAAGACCTTTTCTCTTCCTGACTTTCCTATTACTTTGGAGGGCAATAATATCCTCCTAGTCACCCAAGCTCTCAATCTAGGTCTCATCTTTGACTCCTTACTCTCTCACCTCTCACATGCTGCCAAGATCTGTTGGTTCTGCTTTCATAAGACCGCTTCTACATGCTCCTTTCTCTCCTCTGACACTGCCACCACCCTGGTACAGCCCCTCATCACCCCACATCTGGACTATCAAAACAGCTTAAGTTAATCTCCCTGTCACAAGTCATTCCCATTCCAATCTATACTCCAATCACCTGTGAAATTGAGCTCCCTTAAGAGTAAGTCTGACCAAGTCACTCCCCTATTCAATAAAGTCCAGTGGCTACCCATTACCTTCTGGAAGTGAGAATTGAGGTGATTAAGGCAGCAAGTGGTTAATTGTGGAAATTGAGTGAACCACACTGACTCCATCTTGTGACTCAGTTCTTGAGCTAGCTCAGTTCCATTTCTATTCAATTATGAATCAAGCCCAACTTCTCTATCTTGCAAGAAAACTTTATTCAATTGTGGGAATTGCAAGAAAACTGTTGCATTTTTTGAGCCTAGCTCAGAGTGGCTGGAAAGCTAAATCACCTCTATCTGCTACTTAGAGACCCTTAACTAAGGATTTAGGTTATGCTGACCAGGAAACTCAGTCACATCCAAAGACTGATGCAGGGTTTTCTCAAAATTGTACATCTCAATCAACCCATATGTCTTATCTGAAACCTGGTTTTCATACTGAACAATCATTTATCATGTTCCTTTAATTGTTTATAGGCACTTTGGGGAGTGGAACACCCCTTTCCTGATTTCAAGGAATTGCACCTGTTCACCCTCTTCCTCTCAACTCAGAAAGTCCCAAATCTTTAACCTAATTAGAAATCAGATTACCCAATGTTGTATTATTTCCTTTTAATTAACTGGCCATGTTTGATTAATCATTTTTAATGTATAAAAGTCTCCCTCCCCCTATATTCAGAGTCCCGGCCTAAGCTGAGGAGTTGTGGTTCTGGTTTGTTGGGAAACTGGCATGCATTGTTTAATAAATCAATATACTTGGAAGATTGAACCTTTGTTTCCTCAGTCACTTTATCTTTCATTGGCAACATGGATCAGATATAAAATTCATACAAGTAGTGGCAGAAAAGATGGACATGATGGATAGATGAATAGGATGAGAAGTATAATCTAGTTTGGAATTTGTCAAGGTAGATAGGTTTGTACCCACTTAATTACCAATCAGGATACCTCAGCCTCAGAGTAGGAACTCCAAAATTAAATGGATTAACCTCTCTAGGGAATGAGAGCATTGATTTTGGAGGTCTAGTGTGGAGAAAGCTGGTCCAGGTGGACCTTCTTATATTGAAGTTTTTCTGTTTGCTGATGATTATTCAATTCACAATGAACAAGAAATTTTTAAAATGAACCAGAGCAATAGAGGCAAGGCAGAAGGCAGCACGAACTGGTAGATAGTTGGATGAGAAGCATGATCTGATCTGGGGCCAGTCAGGGTTAGGTAAGAACATATTAGACTGGGTAAAGAGTGGTAAGGATAATATCAAAATAGTCTAATTGAGTAGTAGCAAGGGATTAAACTAGAATGGTAACCATGTAGAATAGGGAAGAGAGGACAAATGTGAAAAGAACTAGCATCACCAGAACAGCAACCAATTAGATGTGGAAGATGAATGAGGAGTCAAAAATGGCGCCAAAGTTTCATACATGGAAGACTGAACAAAAGGTGGTCCAGGGACAGAAATACTGGAGTCAAAAGGGAGGAAAAGTTAAACACCTACTGTAAACAAGGCACTACAATAAACACTAGTGATACAAAGACAACAATGAAATAGTACCTTCCCTCAAGGAGTTTATAGTCTATGGAGGATAATAACATGAACACATGTTATCTTAAACATGCTAAATACAAAGTAATACAAAGCAAGCACAATGATAAGACAATAAGCTCAAAGTTGGACACGTTACATTTGAGGAGCTTGACAGGATACATCTATGTGGAGATGTATAGAATAAGCAGCTGGAGATGTGGTCCTGGATTTTAGAGAGAGATGAGCGTTAGAAATAGAGATCTGAGGGCCATCTGAAAAGGGGTGATAGTTAAAGCTTTGGAAATAGTTGGGATTGCCAAAAGAAAAAACAGAGAGGGAAGGGAATAGGGCTTGGATCAGAACATCTATTTTAATGGGTCAAGAAGGTTCCTCCTTATTGTGCCCTTCCCAGGGAAAGGTTTTCCTCTGGTGATAAACAGAAGAATCATCTAGCAGTTTCTTTAAAATTCTATATGGCTCAAATGTTTTTTCATGGTTTTTGAAGAGGATCAATGGCATCACTGAGTAACTGGGAATTGGATTTAAGTGAGGCAGAGTTGCAAAAAGTTGTCAGACTCACTTTCTCTTCCAGACTCATCAAAGCCCAGTGGCAAGACAAAAGTCAGGACAACTGGCAATGACCCAGGATGCATTGGATGACCTTGGTGTC
This sequence comes from Gymnobelideus leadbeateri, assembly GCA_011680675.1. Taxonomy (NCBI): domain Eukaryota; kingdom Metazoa; phylum Chordata; class Mammalia; order Diprotodontia; family Petauridae; genus Gymnobelideus; species Gymnobelideus leadbeateri. The sequence goes on from WOXC01006285.1 coordinate 49,895, forward strand.
TTCAATGTCTGACTAAGCTCTAAGTGTTCTACAGGGTCTGCTTCAGCCACCTTCATGGTCATTGGAACAAATTGTTCTCCTCTGCTCATTTTTCCAGGGGAAGTCTTCACATGCTTGGGGTAGATGCCCCCCTAACTCACCAATGGGTTTGAGGCCTGTTAGTTATTCTCACCTGGTATAGCCTCTTTGCCAACACAGTTTATCCAGATACGGTCACTATGCATGCTACTTCTTGAACCCACAGGTGAGAGTTGAGTGCCAGGTGGACACCAAAGATAGACGAGCAGTCCTGAAAAGGTCTCAGCAAGCCCTCACACCAGAGGTGCTAGTCCTATATGGTTCAATATTGCCTTTGAGAAAGAGGAGCCAACTCCAAATCACTGTGGAAAAAATACTGGCTTTGGAATCAGGAAACCTGAATCTAAGTCTGTATAACCATATACAACTCATCTTCTTAGAATCACTTTTTTTCCATCTGTAAAATAGGGATAATAATATACATACTGCCTGCTTTATAGGATGGACTGAAAGAAAAACACTTAGCAAATCTTATAACATTATGTCAATATAACTGTCATTATTACTGTTAAAAGAAAGCAAATTATTGGGCTATAATGTTGGGCTACTAGCTAGGGAAAGTTTCCAGGCCTGGTAGATAACTACTCTTCCTTTCTTCCCTTCCCATCCAAAAAAAAAATGCTTTAAAATTCACCCTGAGAAAAAAATTTCACCCTGGTTCACAGGTCATCAACCAATCTCTGGTTACTTTGATGATGAAGGAAAGGATGTAGGTGAAATGTGTGGCAGCAATGGATGGAATTTTCAGTGATTGTTTTCAAGAGTTGGTTGATCATTTGGGATTTCCATTCAACATTTATGAATGATGTGGTCAGGCCTCCCACATAGGAGTTTAACCTAATTAGTTAATTGCTTAACCAGTCAGACCACTGTTCCTGACAAGGCCTGTGCTTAATACTTCCAAGTCGAAGTCCTAGCAACTCAGACAATAGATAGATATCCAATGGAGTTGTGGTGAAGCTTCATGTTTTCAGTACTTTCCATTAGAATATTGGTTTCCATGTCACACACCAAAAGTGAAAAAGGCTTAATTGCAGTAACAGATCTTCATACCTTGGTTCAGGGCCAGGTAGAGCCAAAAGGAAAAAAAAATTTAAAGTTCTTCACACAATCCAATCTGAAACATACCTGTTGGTGTCACTTAAAATCTACCTTCTTCAAAATAAGTTAGTTTTGGAGTTAGAAGTGAAAATCTGACAAATAATACTATCCAAGTGGGTCAGATTATAGTATTTTCATTTGATCACCAGAGTCAAGCATGGTTGAAGATGGACTTTATTCAAGACATTTAGGAAATGAAGGGGATTATATGGATTAACTCCTCCTTACTTTGAAGGTTCATTGGAAAGAACTTCCTGCACAAATTAACAGTGTATCTCTAAGTAGGGCTATCTAGCTGGGCCTCAGTTTCCTCACCCATAAGGGCTGCATCTTCAAGCTCACAGGATTTTAAATATGATTTCCTCTCCTCCTCCCAGATTAAAGACTGATTGGGAAATGGGTTTTAGTCAAGCTCTCACTTCATCTGTATGACTCTTTAAGAACTATAATGAGTTATTTTGGCAGGTGAATCTGTGCAGAAGCTGTGGGCTGTAAATGTTTATTTGCCTGGGCTTCCTGAATTCTCCATTGTGATAGTTTTGGGTGACAGCAGAGTAAGCCCCATGTGCTGTCTGTTCTCACAACAGCTGTAGCTTTTCTTCCTTTATTAATTGAGCAGAGGGACCAGCAATGATTTTGAGCATGTCTATGATGAGAAGAATGCCCTCCAGTTAAGGTAGACTGAACGTAGTTTTATGCAGTTGAAGTAGACTAAAATGAAGGCACAGGATATATAGTTCAATGGGAAGGGAAGTCACAGCATCTGCCCTCTTATTTCTAGAGCTTACATCAGGCAGTGTGTGTGTGTGTGTGTGTGTGTGTGTGTGTGTGTGTGTGTGTGTAGGAGGGAGGAGGGTGAGTCTGGGAAGAATAGACTGAGAAATACACCAGTTCAAGAAAGAGACTTTTTCTTCTATCATTAAAACTCTGCTTATTTCATACCTAGGTTGTAGTGTATTTTCTGATATAAACATTTAAAGGTTCTTGCAGCAAACTAAATTGTGTGGCTGCAAAGGAACAGAAAACAATTTAATCTTTATAGTTGGAATAAGTCAAAATTACTCAACCACAGAAAATTTCAAAAGCCTGTACCAGTGAGAGGACTGGTCCTTTTGCCCTTCTCTTCATGCCCACCCCCATAATCACTAGACTAAAAGAATGTAACCCTATATATACTTGCAGCCTCACATTCTCAAGAGTTCATCCACAAACATAACTTCCTATAAGTCTAGCAAAAGCTAATAGGAGATAAAGAAAACAAGGAAGAAAAAGGTAAGCAGGTTAACAGCAGGGTAGTTCAATGTGGAAGGAAACCCAGAAAGAGAGAGAATAACAAGACAACTCATAACAAGGAGGAAAGACACAGAGAGAAGAGACAAGATGGTAAGAAAGAAAGCAAGAAGAAAAAAGTAAAGAAGAGTAAAAGAATAAAGTTTACATAAAATTTTACTGTCTAAAGCCTAGCTTTCATACTGATTGACCTCCATATATGTTGTTTTAAAAGACCAACCAAAAGGGCAAAAGAAGTCTTTGTCTTTATCTACACACTTTGACACTTGTCTTTTCTGGCACAGAAATGTAAGACAATGCATCTTGTCTCTTACACCATCCTCTTTATAAAGAGAAATGAGAAATCTTGGGATTTGAGGGATAAAAGGTTAAGGAGCATTTTCTTATTTTTCTTAGGTGATCAGTTTTAGGAGTTGGGGAGAGCCAAAATAAAAATTCTTTAAAATGTACTCTTGGTCCTGTTACCTTATCTGGTATTAATTCTTGTTCCCATGTCTTCCTTAGAGTTTGAACCATAAATGTTAGCATTTTAGTCCAAAGTCTTAAATTATTTCACCTGTAATTAAGTTGCTTAAAGACAGAAATCATATTTTATCTTTCTCTGCTCCCACATAATCTGTACAAAACTTATACTTTTGACTTGTATAGTCAAGTCAAATCAAGTCAAACAGAATTTATTCCTGGTTTCAGAGAACCTGTGAAGACTTACATGAACTGATACAGAAAGAGCTGAACAGAATCCAGAAAATAATTTATACAATGACAACAATACTGTAAAGACAAATACTTTGAAAGACTTAGGAACTCTGATTAGTTTAATGAACAACTGGGATTCCAGAGTGATGAAACATGTTATCTACATCCAGATAGAGGTGAGGGACTCAAAGTGCAGACTGAGACATATCCACATTTTTTTTTCCTTTTGGACATGGTCAATGCAGAAATTTCTTTGCTTCATGACTAATACGGTAATATGTTTCACATGATTGAACGAATAGCTTACTGTCTCAGGGAAAGGGGGGAGTGAGGGAGGCAGAGAAAATTTGGAACTCAAATTTTTAAAAAAATGAATGTTCAAAATTATCTTTGCATATAACTGGGGAAAAATAAAATATTTTTCTTTAAAAACTGTTTTACTTGATTATGTATGCTTATAACAGGGGTTTTGTTTTTCTTTCATTTTTAATTGGTGAGGGAAAGGTGAAAGGTAGAGAACATTTGTTAATTGAAAAAATAAAGTTTAATTTAAAAAAACTCCTCATTTTTATTAAGCTCCTGTGTGCCAGGCACTGTGCTAAGTGCTGGGGATACAAAGAAAGGCAAAAACATGGTACCTGCCCTCAAGGAGCTTATAGTCTAATGGGGAAAACAACAGGTAAACAATCCTATACAAACAAGATATAAACAGGATAAATTGGAGATAATCTCAGAGGGAAGGCACTCATTAAGAGAGATCAGGAAAGGCTTCTTTCAAAAGTTGGGATTTTAACTGAGATTTGAAGGAAGCCAGGGAAGTAAGAAAATAGAGATGAGGAAGGAAAAAATTCTAGGCATGAGAGAAAACCAGTGAAAATTCACAATTTGGCGAGAGAGAGTCCTATGCAAAGAACAGTTAAATAGGCCAACATCACTGGATTGTAAAGTATATTACAGGGAGTAAGGTGTAAGAAGACTAGCAAGGTAGGAAGAAGCCAGTTTATAAATGGCTTTAAAAGCCAGAAAATTTTATATTTGATCCTGGAGGCAAGAGGGAACCACTGGAGTTTACTGAGTTGGAGGTGGGATGAGGAAGAATTGAACATGGTCAGAACTACAATTTAAGTAGATCACTTTTTTTTAAGAATTTTATTATTCCCCAGTACATGTAAAAACAATTTTTAACATTAATTTTTAAAACTCTGAGTTTCAAATTATCTCCCTTCCTCCTTCCCCACCCCACTCATTAAGGCGGTAAGCATTTCAATATAGGTTATACATGTCTAGTTATGCAAAACATTTCCATATTAGTCATGTTGTAAAAGAAAACAGACCAAAAAAAGAACCTCAAGAAAAATAAAGTAAAAAAATTATGCTTCAATCTATATTCATTTCTTTCTCTGGGGATGGATAGCATTTTTCATAAGTCCCTCAGAGTTGTCTTGGATCACTGTATTGCTGAGAATAATTAAGTCATTCACAGATGATCATCTTACAATATTGCTGTAGTACTTTGTACACAGTACATTTCACTTTGCATCAGCTCATGTAAGTCTTTCCAGGTTTTTCTGAGAGCATCCCACTCATCATTTCCCACAGCACAATAGCATTCAAGAAAATCACTTTGACAGCTAAATAGAGAATGGACTGGAGTGGGGAAGAGACTTGAGGGAGACAGACTGCTAGTAGGCTATTTCAATAGTGTAGGTATAAAATGATGAGGGCCTGCATTTGAGTGGTAATGGTGTCAGAGGAGACAAGGGCTGAGCCATATGTGAGAGCTGTTATAATGATAACACATAGAGGACACTAAGTTCTGAGTGATTGACCTCTCTTCTTTTTCTGAAGACTACACCTTTTTAATACTTTTCTAAAACAGTATGTTATCTTAGGTCACAGGGTATAGTGATGATGGGTAATCTCTTATTTAGACCTTTTAAACACTCCTATAATAGGGTACTTCCTCCTCCAAATTGTACATAGGATTTTTCATGGATCCTTCTGTTCAGCCTAGAAAAGGCAATACTGGTGTATATATGTATGTATGTATTTATTTGTTTGTTTGTTCTTTCATTCATTCATTCATTCATTCATTCATTCATTCATTTATTTATTTATTACGCCTTTTGTAAGAACGAGCTCCCAGAGGCACCCATACAGTGTGGGGAGGCTACATACCAAACCTTTTCTAGAGGTCTTAGTAAGAATAATTTCACTTTGGGCCAAAACATTTGGGGTAGGGAAGAGGGCGCTGCAGAAGCCAGCATAACTTCAACATTCAATTCTGGTAGGGAATTGGGATTGTTAGACTGGACCCTGGAATGGTGAGGCTCAGGAAGCTGAGCCCTTCAGGAAAGGGCTGGAAAAAAAATGCAAGGTGAAGTATGGAGAAGTGGTTTCTCTAGAGAGAAGGAATCTTGTACCTCGTGAAGTATGGTCGTCTCCCAGGTGAGTATTATGGTGTAAAACTCTGTTAGACTAGTTACAGTTCTGGGCCTATCCTGCAGGCAAAAGAACCAAGAAACAGATCAAAAACAAAGAAAAGTGTAGCTATCCTTGTTGTTGGTTTCAAATTCCCTTCTACCAATCATTGTTGCTTCCCAATTTGAAGTGTTCCCATGGCTTTCTATTACTTCAAGGATTAAATAAAAATTTCTCTGGCATTTAAAACCCTTCATAATTTCCAGAATTATAACACACTACTACCCTAAACACACTGTATGGTTCATCCAAACTGCCCTTCCTGTCATTCTTCACATAGGGCCCTTTCATCTTCCATCGCCATGCCTTTGTATAGATCCTACCCTATTGCTAGAGTGCTCTCCCTCCTCACTTCGATCTCTCAAAATGCCCAGCTTCTTTTAAATTTCATCTCTAGAGTAACCTCCTATATGCAAGGTGAAGTATGGAGAAGTGGTTTCTCTATAGAGAAGGACTCTTGTACCTGATCCACCTAGGTGATTGTACCTCTCCTCCCAAAAATATATTGCATTCACTTTATTTTATATTTACTTACATGTGTACATGTTGTTTTCCCTGATAGAATATTTTAAAGAGGTCTATCTATATTTACTGTTGCATTTTTGTCTCTGAATCTCCAGGACCTACCAGCAGTGTACCACTAATACACCTGACAAGTGTCTGTAAGACTAATTCTTGAAAACACCGAATTCCTTGCATAATTTTTTTCTTCCCCAGTATTGCTATGAAGATGAAAAGAGATAATATTCATAAAGCATTTAGCATAGTGCCTGGCATATAGTGGGTGCTTATTAAATGCTTGTTTCTTTCCCACAAATACATTAAGATGACTAACTTACCTAACATATAAAAAAGGTGGTCCCATGAAATATGAAAGGCACTGATGAACTCTAAGTACATATTGAAACACATTTTTAAAATTTCTTTTTCTTCTTTTTTGTGTCCTTTTTGCAACATGGCTTGACTTAGATAGGGGTGGCTAGGTGGCACAGTGAATAGAGCACAGGCCTGGGAGTCAGGAGGATCTGAGTTCAAATTCGGCCTCAGATGCTTGACACACTTACTAGCCACATGACCTTGGGCAAGTCACTTAACCCCAATTGCCCTAAAAAACAAAAACAAACAAAAAATGGCTTGGCTAATATGGAAATAAGTTTTGTATGACTTCATATGTATAATGGGCATCATATTACTTGTCTTTTCAATGGTGGGAAAAGGGCTGGAGGGAGAGACAGAATTTGGAACTCAAAATTTTAAAATGCATGGTAAAAAAAAAGAAAATGAAAACATGAAAACCTCCAACTGTCTCCCTTCATTTTAGTAAATGACTTGGCTTTCTATTTTGCTAAGATTAAGACCCTTGAACATGAACCCCCTTAACTTTTCCCCTGTACATCTCAAAGCTGGGAAGAGATTTTTTTTCTGGATGTTGCCTAGTACAGATGAGGTAATTTTTAAAAATGCTTTTGTAAATTTTATTTTGTTGCTGTGTATTTTGTGTGAGGAAAGAAAGAAGTACAAAGTTCAGCGGAATACGATGAATACAGATCATGTATCTGGCAGTGAATCGAGGGCTTCCTTTATTAAGAGGAACCAAGTTTTTGTAATTTGAGTCTCCATAAACATTGATGTGCATGTTTTCCCTTTATCTTCAAGCAACAACTGTCACTAGACGTCATATAATTAGGAAAGGTAAGCATCATTTTAAATGTTCAGTCTACTGCCAATTTCATGCCACTGATTGTCCACCACTATTATTGGCAGTAAAATGGGGGTGGTGATAAATTGAAATACTTATTTCTGGCTGTCAAATGATGAATAGCATTTCTGTTCACAAATTTGACTGTGGGAGTTAGGAGGGGAAGGCACTAAATTGGGTTGGACTGGGTTCAGGCAAAATGATTTTATTTCACTTATAAAGTGAGCAAAGAGAAAGAAAAATATACCCCACCCCCTTTAATTTCTACTTAACTAAATACTCCAACTGGATTCAAAATGACATCAAAATCACTGTCCAGTGCTGAACTTGGAGAAAGGTTGAAAGAAAAGGCATTTGAAATATTACTACAAGGTCAAAAATGCAAAAAATTATTCCCTTCCCCCTGAAAGAAGTCCAGATCTATGGATGACAATGTGTGAAAGTACTACCTCCACAGGCGGCTCTTAAGTTCCAGAAATTTCCTCTCAATGCAAAATAATTCAAAATTATAGCAACCAATTAAACTGCTTCAGGTAGTTCAATAAATGAAGGAAATCTAACATTCCTCTCAACAATAATGATTTCCCATCATAGCCACATAATAATGATCAAGTTAGGGGTTACCTAGGGCAACACAGTCACTAAACATTTATTAAGCACCTACTATACACCAGGCATTGTACTAAACACTGGGGATACAAAGAAAGGGGGAAAAAAAAGGCCCTGCTGTCAAGGAGCTCACAGTCTATTGTGGGAGAAAACATGGAAACCACTATGTATAAACAAGATATACAGAGAATGAATTGCAACTAATCAACAAAGGGAAGGCATGAGAATTAAGGTGGATTGAGAAAGACTTCCTGTAGAATATGAGATTTTAGTTTGGACTTTAAGAAAGACAGGGAAGTCATAAGAGAGAGATGAGTGTGGAGAAAAATCCAAACATGGGGGACAGCTAGTAAAAATGCAGGGAGTGAGGAGATGGAGTATCTTCTTTGAAGAATAGAAAGTCCTAAACAAGGTAAAAACATTGCTTTCAAAGCAAGTCGGGAGAATGAGTGAATGTTGCTTTAAGAGTTATTGGTTTACTAAATGATTTTTAAATAGAAATTTGGTAAGCTAGAGTTGGAGGATGTGCTACAAATCAAATAGATCTTTATTTTGCTTTCATTTCATTCTCTTCAACAAACAAACAAAAAAGCCCTTAATAACATAATATCTAGCCTCCCTTCCCAAAAAGAAAAATATTTTGACCAAAAACTTACATCCATATTTAGGGCCTCATAAAGATTCATTCAATCACCACACTAATTTTTAAAAGTGAAATTAAATGGAAAAAAGAATAAAAATACATTTTATTGATAATGAAATTCATGAAACAATTGAATCAGAAAGGCAAAAATTATGGGAAGTTCTTACAACTACTTGCACAAAAATTAAGTGGCATGTTTAAATCAATAGACAGGGGACTGGAAACGTTCTTTCAGGTCAGAGTATAATACTGAATGATTTTTTATATCTTATTTAGTTAAAATACAGATTTTTCAGGATCAAATAGCAGAACTGAGGGCTGGGGCCCAGAGCTAAAACTGAAGCTACCTTAGCCTTGGACAAGTCTTTAAAAGCTGCTCAGGTTGCTAGGCCACCAGGATTTTCCCAGTTTCCCTGAGGGGCCATCTGATCTTGCTTTCTTTCCAGCAGGAAATACAACATTATTTCTAATTAAACTGTAATGCACTTCTATGTAACATTTTTCATCTAAGGATTTCAAAGTACCTTTGTCTCAGTTTAAAAAAAAAGTACAGATGTGTTCCATGAAAAAAAATCTAGCCTATAAAAAAATCCAAATTTATAATACATTAATTAGGAGGTAGTTATTAGCATTACAAAAACATTATTTACCTTACAAAAAGATTTGCCTCAGATTTCCTAAAGAGGTACTGGGCTTCCTCGTATTTTGGATGTGAATGAATATATAAAAGTTCAATTTTTATACTTTTCAGGAACACATTATGTAAAGTGAGGTATAACCACATAGTAAAACATTACTGATGTGGCTAAAATAATAAATAGTGTGGTGGGAGGTGAGAAGAAAGGGCCAATTTTACTTAGTAAAAGGTGAATTGCGGAATATATTTCATAAATGTAGTTTTATTGCCATCAAGTACAATACATTTTACAAAGTAATATGGATATGAATTGTTGCTACTAAGTTAATGAGAAACCATGTTAAGTTAATTTAAAAATAATGATTCACGATAGGACTTAAAAAACATATTGAATGAAGGATGACCATCTTTTAACAAGAATAAACTGTTGGAAGCAGTAGCTGAAGGCAAGTTGAAGGAGCCTTTATTTCTTGAGCCTCTGCTTTTGGAAAAATTATTTATTTTAGATTGGATTCCCCTTTGTAAAACCCTGAAAATTTGCAGAGGAAGAAATTGTTTCAAACTTTTTACTCAATAACAACCATGTGTATAGTGTCTGAATTACTGTTACTTCCAAAATAATGTAGTTTTATAAGTATGATTAATTCCCACATCATAGAGGTAGAGAAGTAACTTAATACTATTGGGAACTCAGCAATAAATAGCAAAACTCAGAACAGACTCATAAATCTACAAATTTCCACTCAAATGTTCTTTATTACTCAAACTCATGGAATGAAGGGACCTGAGATATTCTTTAGCAATCTAGCTGGTCCCTTTATCCTACATACATAATTTAATGTAAATGTTAATAAATTTAAAAGATTAAATCCGTTGACTTCCAAGTCTTTCTAAGGTCATGAGAAAATAACAGGATGAAAATTAGATCCAAGGTCATTGGAGGAGATATCACTTGTATCAGTTTGTAACTGGTTTATTACTGGTTGAATCTGGATAATTAAAAGTTCCTCCCCACTATATGATAAAAGAACACTGCACTGAAAATCAAGGGACTTGGGTCCTATACCTCAACTCTGCTACTCACTAGCTGGGTGACCCTAGGCAAATCTTTGCACATTCCTGTGAATCAGTTTCCTTATCTATAAGAGAACTGAACTAGGTGATGTCTGAGGTCATTGTCATCTCTGACATTTCATGATTCTTTTATTTCAATTCTTCTGGAAACTAGTACCATTTAACAAGATGCTCTTCAAAAATACTTTGTAAACTCTAAAGCACTATTAAAATTGTGGATTATGATTGTTATTTTATCTTCTTCTTTGAAAAATAGCCATTGTACATTTGGTTTGGATAGTCAATTAGCTGAATTAGAGGAATATATTTTCTATGTCAATGGTTTCAGCTTTTCTGCTAGGGTCTCTAGAGTTTCCTTATGTACTTAAATAGCTTTCCTACTCTTCCCACTGCACTCAAGCATGAAGCCTGGGCTGTTTAGGAAAGTTTCAAATGGATCAGATGTTCTTTCCACTAGAACAAGAGGTCTTAACGAGTGATCCTTTTAAAAATTACATCTTTGTTAACTTCTAACTGAAATTTGGCATATTCTTCAATTATTTGAAAACAGTTTTCTGAGAAGGCCCCAGGCTGCAAAAGGGATTCATGATACACAAAAAAGGTTAAGAATTCCTACCCTAGAGGATCTTCAAGTTTGGAAAGACAAAGCTGCTCATGACATAATAAAGAATTTTATCTAATTTTGAAGGAAAATCTGTACATCTCATTTTCCTTCATTCAGAAAGAAATCAGAACCATGCTCCATGGTTTATCTTTGAAGGGTTATCCTCAAAAGTTCATAATTTGGTTTTCAAGAGTAAAAATATTTAGTATCTTCCCTCTAATGAGCAAGCATACTTAATTTTCCTTAAATCAAAGATTCACATCATAAGGCATCATGCAAATTGAAGAATGGCCCTTACTGCATTGCCACTACTTTTAACAAGGCAAGTTTACTTCTGGAGATTTGGTTGGATGGTATTATGCAGAGTTCACTGTGATGATGGAAATCTATACTGGTCCAAAGAGTGATTGGGGCACTAGACTAGATAATGACATTGAAAGAAAGGGCTCTTCTTGAAGTGGTACAGTGCATTCTGACATCAATGTGATGGAGACCATTTGGCTTTCTCTGTTCCCTATCTATATGCAGTGCCTGAAATCTACCTCTATTTCCTAGAATCCTTGGATTTAGAGTTGGAGGTCATTTTAGACACACCTCACATTTATGTAGTGCTTTAGGGTTATTGGTTGTTTTTGCTTTGTTTGTTTTGTTTTAAGTTTCACAACCTGCTTTTCTCACTGTAACCTGGAAGGTGAGTAGGGCAAGAATTGCTATTATATCCATTCTACAGATGAAGAAACTAGTAGCCTGAAGGATTAAGTAACTTGTCCAGGGTAACAAACTGACTCCAAATCCAATGATCTTTCCATATCCCATCTCTGCTTCTTCTATTTAAGAGAGTAACTCGGGATTCAAAAATCGTTGTGGGAAAGGTTATCACTGAAAAAAGCAGAAAATTCCCTGCTCACGAATGACCCAGTGCATGGGGTTATTTTCATGAGCTACACGGGTCCTCCCTGTCTTTGCTGAGTATCGAGGTGGTGCCCGGGATGCTCTGGGGAAGCAAAGCGATGGGGCAGCGGCTGATGATGACTGAAAAAAACTTGACCCCGAAGCTCCAACAAGGAAAAGAATTTGCAAAAGACCAAAAAAAAAAAAAAAAAAAGTGACAGAAGCTGTTTATTCTAAGGCTGACGGTTGTATTTTTTTCTCCCAAAATCTTGCCGGCTTCACATTTTCATGCACCAAAGCGATGCCAAAAATATTTCTGCAACCCTTACCTGACAGCCTTCCAGCATCTCACCCGCTAGTTGGCGCGGGGTCGGGAGAGGGGCGGTGTGGGAGGAGCGGGCTGGGCAGCCCGGGAGGTGGCTGCGGCGACTGCCGCTGCGGGTCGCCTAGGTCGGCTTCTCCTCCAGGCCCTGGGATGCCCCAAGTTCCGAGCTCCGGCAGTCAGTCACTCCCCGCGCACGCGCGCTGCTTCGCCGCCCCACTCCACTACAGTCCCTTCCCACCCCCTCCCCCAAGTCACTAGGAGCGCCTCGAGGAGTCGGGGTAAGCCGGCCGGGGCAGGGGAAGGAGGGGGAGGGGGAAAGGGGCTCCTGACCACGTGACCACCCCAAGATGGCGGCGCCCAGAGGTGTCCACCTGGTCCTCGGTAGAGGTAAGAGCCTGGTACGGACTGAAGCGCCTCTGTGCACACAGACGCACGCGCGCGCACACACACTATATTCACACATTCACACACACACACACACACACACACAGAGGATATGTCTGTGTCAACGCACGCACGCGCACAAGTTACACGTTGACAGATTTCACCAGGACTTATAGACGTATTTACACACCTGGCTAGGTCACTTCTGCTCTCTCTCTCTCTCTCTCTCTCTCTCTCTCTCTCTCTCTCTCTCTCTCTCTCTCTCTCTCTCTCCCCCCCCCCTTCCCTTCTCCCTCTCCCTCTCTGTCTCGTCCCCTCCCTCCTCCCCCCCTCCATTCTCTCCCCCTCTTTCCTCTCTCTCTCTCTCTCTCTCTCTCTCTCTCTCTCTCTCTCTCTCTCTCTCTCTCTCTCCTCTCTCTCTCTCTCTTTCTCCCTCTCCTCTCCCCGCTCCATCCTCTCACCCCTCTTTCTCTTTTTTTACCCCTTTCTCTCCTCTCTACTCCCTTCCCCTGCCCTCCACTCCCCCTCAATTTTCCTCTCTCCCTCTCTCTCTTCCATATCCCCTTCCCCCCAACCTCATCATCCTGCCAGCAGTTACTACTTAAGATTCGGTATACATTTCCTTTATTGTCTTCCCCCCTTAATTATATGCTAAGACTTGGGGAAATAAATGCTGCTTCAGAGATTTCTGCTGGTGTCAGAGTGTAGTTTAAATTGTGGCAATTCATAACCATTTTTATGCCCATCTTCAAGATAAGAGAAATACATAAAGTGGAAGCTGAATTTTCCCATACAGTGGGAAAAGTGCTGGATTTGGAGGTAGAGGACCTAGGTTCAAATCTTGCCTCTCCTACCCATTATGTGCCAGAAATCTCTTGGGGGACAAAGAGAGGCAAAAACTAGTCCCTCTTCTCAAGGAGCTCATAGTATAATGGGGAGACACATACAAGAAACCATCTACAAACAAGATACGGATGGGATAAGTTGGAAATAACAAGCAGAGGAAAGACAGTAGAATTAAGGGGGAATAGCAGGAGAATGAGGAGGGAGAGCATTCCAAGGATAGGGGGTAAGCTAGGCCAAATGCAGAGTTGAGAGTGTCTTATGAAAGGAGGAGCAAGGAAGCAGGTGTCACTGAATTTCAGAGTACATGGTAGGAAGTAAGTTGTAAGAAGATGGGAAGAAGGGTATAGGCAGGTTATGAAAGGCTTTGAAATGGCAAGCAGAATTTTTAAAATATTTGAACCTGGAGGTGATGGGGAAACACTAGAGTATATTTACTTGCGGTGGGGAGGGATGGTTTAGTAGAAAGATCTTGGGTTCCAGTATTTACTCTCTCATTTACCAGCTATATGTTCACCTTTGTGTGCCTCGTTTCCTCATCTATAAATTGAGGGGTGTTGAATTTTCTACTCTAAATGCTATTAAATGGATTTTAGGATGTTTGCATGGGAAGGAGATGTTACAGGTATACATCCTTATTCTTTTTTTTGGTTTTGCAGTGGGGAAGTTGGGGCTAAGTGACTTGCCCAAGGTCACATGGCTATAAGTGTTAAGTATCTGAGGCTGAATTTGAACTTAGGTCCTCCTGACTCTAGGGCTGCTGCTCTATTCACTATGCCACCTAGCTCCCCCCCCCAATCCTTATTCTTCTTAATCAGGGACATCTGTTAGAATTTTATTAGCCTCCTAGGTTTTGTAGACAAGTAAGGTTGTTCCAAGTGTGGGGAACTTGGTACTTTAAGTCAGGAGATAGCTGGACAGAAAAGAGGCAATATTGCACCAGCATATATACGAATTTGGGATCACTCTTCAGACTTCAGAATAAGGAATGCAGATTTCCTGTAGAGGTCTGAGGAACCATTGGAGGTTTTTAAAGAATGAATGAATGAAGGAGCATCAAGCAAGTTTGTGCCAAGCAAGTTCTGGGGATTGTGACTAGGTCTGTACTTTCATTGGTACAGGGATATCTCCTGGATAAGTAAACTTCTTCTATAGTCTTTGAAAGTGTTACAGACCTAACTGTATCAGGAGCAGAACTTAAACCCTGAAATCAGGACTTCCTGGCCTTGAGCCAAGCTCAAACCATGCTGCCTCTGAAGTGCTGGGGATAGAAATAAAAAAAGAGAGACAATTCTTACTCTCAGGGAGCGCATGTTCTAGTCAGAGGAGACAATCTGACCAGCTACAGAGCAGATAGGAAGGCCCGTGGTTCTTAGGTTTTAATGATAGGGCTGATGACAAGGTCCAGGGGTCTTTAAGACTGCTTTGTTGTCATTTAGTCATGTCTGACTCTTTGTGACCCCATTTGAAATTTTCTTAGCAAAGATACTGAAATGGTTTGTCTTAGGACTTAGACTTACAAGACTTAGAACAAACTTAGACAAACTTAGACAAACAAGAGTTAAGTGATTTGCTCAATGTCACATAGCTGCTAGTAAGTGTCTGAGACCGAATTTGAACTCAGGTCTTCCTGATTCCAGGCCCATGGCTGTTTCCATTGTACCACCTAATTGCTCTTTAGACTAATTTAGCAGATTAGAAAGTAATCCCCAGGGGTCTGAAGGATGGAGCAGTGGAATAATTAGGAAAAAGAATGTGAGAGGTTGATAGTGAAAAGTTATTTAAAGTTAGGAGAGCTGGATTTGAATATGGGCTCTCTGTCCTATACTCTTTACCCACATAGTCATAACCCTAGTTCACATCCTCATCACTGATCTCCTATATTCTTGCAATGGCCTCCAATTGATCTCCCTGCTTCAAACATCTCTCTACTTTAATACATCCTCCACATACCTGCCAAAGTGATTTTCCTAAAGCAGAGAGGTCTGGATCTGTCATTCCCCTCCTATTCACTAAACTTCTGTTCCAGGATCAAATGTAAAATCCTTCTGTTTGGCTTCTAAAGTTCCTTCTTACCTGGCCTCTTCTTACCTTTCCAGCCGTATTATTCTGCTTCCCTTCATATATACTCCAGTCTAGACAAATTGGCCTTTTTGTGTCTCATACAGCATTTTCTTTTGCATCGTCTGTCCTGAATACTTGTAATGCGCTACCCTCTGACTTTTGCCTCTTGGAATCCTTCCTTTCCTTCACAACTGAACTCAAATGCTACTTTCTAAATGATCCTTTTCATTTTCCGAAGTGCCCAGGTACTAGTTTCTTAATCACTTCCCCGAACTAATCTTATATCTAGTTCATCTGCAGATAGGACAGATAGGTGTTACCAGGTCTGGAATCAGGAAGACTCATCTTCCTGAGTTCAGATCTGGCCTCAGACACTTAACTAGCTGTGTGACCCAGGCAAGTCATTTAACCCTGTTTGCTTTCTGTAAGACGAACTGGAGAAGGAAATCACAAATCACTCCAGTATCATTGCCAAGAAAACCCCAAATGGGGTCACAGAGAGCCAGATACGACTGAACAACTCCAAAATATTTGCACATTGTCATCTCCAGCTAGATTATAAACTTCCCAGAAGCAGAGACTTTCACATTTGTCTTTTTGTCCTCAGTGCCTGGCACATAATAACTTCTTGTTTATTTATTTATTGATTGATTAGTTGATATTCACCACCACAGTCAAGTCACTTAACCTTTCAAAAACTCAGGTTCTAGTTCCATAAAATGAGTGCAATATGACTTGCCCTAACTACCTGTCAGAGTTATTGTAAAAAAAAGTGGTTTTTTTAAACTTTAGTTATTGTTGTTATTTAGACATTCTTCTAAATTATTTGAAAGGGAGATGAACAAAGCAGTGAAGGTTGACTTAAAGGTGACCATGAGTGAGAGTGTCTGGACCAGATTGTCCTGAACCAGGAGTGAAGAGGTTCTTTTTCCTAGGTTCTTTTTTCCAGATCCATTATATCACCATGAGAAAATCACTTCTCTGTTTCCTCATCTGTCAAGTAACTAATTATTCCTGATATATTTATCATGTAGGGTTGCTGTGAGGATCAAGTTAGATCTTAAATTTTAAGATATTTTCAATACTTCAAAGTAGTATATACCAGATATAAGGTATATATGAAATATGGGCAATATATACTTTACAAATATAAAATGTTATGCTATAGTCCAAGCAGGGGTGATCAGGACCCAGACCAGAAAGTCAGTGTTAGAATGAAGCATGGAACAGTGGGAAAAGCATTGGGTTGGGAGTCAGAGGACCTGAGTTCAAAGTCTAGCTCAACTGCTTATTAGTGATGTGATTTTGGACAAATCAATCCCCTTCTATAGGTGTCAGTTTCCTCACCTGTAAAAGGAGAGAGTTGTACTAGATGGTCTTGTTGTTGTACTAGATAGTCAAAAGTCTTCTCCAGCTTTTAACTTGTGAAAATAAGAATAGAAAGGAAGTAGTAAAGGAAATAGAAATCGCTGACTGGATGTAAGGACAAACAAGATATAGGTACCTTGTGTAAGTCTAGGGGAAGCATAATAACTGTCATTTTATGTATAATTTAGGGTGATATAAGGGATAACATGATATAAGGCATTTTAGGGAAGGGGTGAAATTCAGATGCTAAGCTGAGCTGGGGATGAAGAGGGTCCAGAGAAAGTTTTGTGGCATCACTCTGGCTGCTATTAAGTCATTTCAGCCTTGTCCAACTAATCGTGACCCCATCTGGGATTTTCTTGGCAAAGTTACTGGAGTGGTTTGCTCTTTCCTTCTCCAGCTCATTTTACCTGTGAGGAAACTAAAGCAAACAGGGTTAAGTGACTTGCCCAGGGTCACACATCTAGTAAGTGTCAGGTCACATTTGAACTCAGGTCTTCCTGACTCAAGGCCTGGTGCTCTATCCACTTCACCATCTACCTTCCCATATAGCTCTGGTTGTTTGGTGGTTGTTATTGAGCAGTTCATGTCTAACTCTTCATGGTGTCATTTGTAGGAAAGGAATAAGAGAAATGCTGCCTTCTCTTTGCAGGGGACAGTTATTTTAGATTTTTAAAAGCTCTGATTATGACACATTTGGGGTGGTCTAGACAGCTTCAGGAAAACAAATTACTGCTCAGAAGTCAAGATAGGGTTTGTGATTCCCCATGATGCTAGCAGAATGTAGGCTCCTTGAGGGCAAAGGCTGCCTCTTTTTTGTCTTTGTATCTCCCAGTATCTAGTACATTACAGATATTGACTAAATTCTCATTGAACTGAATTGCTTTGATAACTTTGTTGGGAATTAACTGATCTGGCCTATATAGAATACTAAATTCTATCTCATTGAGGCGAATAGAAGATATATTAATGGGAAGAAGTCAGAGTGGGGGAGTGGGGTGTTGGAAAGAACTTACTGTGGAGTCAGGGTTCACGAATTCAAATCCCACCCAAAATGCTACTACCCATGTAACTATGGTAATTTAGCTAATCTTCCTGCAACCTTATTTCCTTATCTGTAAAATGAGGGGGCTAGATGACTTCTGAATCAGGATAGATCTATGATTCTGTAGACTCCCGGTGCATTATCTCTGGTAGAGTTGAAGCCTGTTTTTGCCTTGACCAGCTTCATGCTACTTGCCAATTCTCCCCTCTGCCTGTCAGTGTGTCTTCAAAGAACTCAAACTAACTTTAACATTAAGCTAAACGAGGTATAGTCAGGAAAGCAAATCTCCTGCTAAATTGTATAATTACAGTGCAGTGTCAGATAAAATAATAATAAAAATTCACATTTATGTAACACTTTAAAATTTCCAGGATGCTCTCCTTACAGGAACCCTGAAAGGTAGGTTGTACAGGTATTATTATCCCCAATTTGTTGATGGGAAACAGGCTCATAAATGGCTTTTTCAGGGTTACATAGCTATTAGGTGCCTAAACCAAAATTCAGACCCAGATGTTCTGACTTCAAATCCAGCAGTCTTTCTAATAACCATGCTGCTTCTAGAATTACCTGTTGTTTTGGATAATTTGTGCTGGTGTTCTGTTCCACTAAGAGAGAATCAAGGGTTCATTCTAATTGCCAGATAGTATGAGGCAATTTTAATAAGGTGTCATATATATTTATGTATATTTCTGTTGAAAGCCATGTAAGAAAAATGTAGCATAGTCATTGTCATTTATTGAATAGAACTCAGATCTGACTTTGGTTATACAAATTCAGATGTGCTTTGAGTCAAATCATGTCCCTGATAACAGCTCATGCACTTCTGTGCCTTCTGTAACAGGGTTAACCCATGGAGGCTAGTGTTAGCCAATCGATCAGTCAATCAACAAGCATTTCTAAAGCTGGCTGTTTTGTGTGCCAGGTGCTGTGCTAAGAGCTGATGGTAGGACAAACAGAGAACTGTCAAGGAGCTTAAGAATGGTAGGACAAACAATTGTCAGGGAGCTTAAGAATATAATGTCCTATCACTGCTAGGTCTATTTCCAGAGATTATTAGGGAAAAAAGAAAGGAACTTCTATGTTCTAAAATGTGTATAGATGCTCTTTTTGTGGTGGCAAAAAACTGGAAACTAAAGGAATGCCCCTCAAGTGGGGAATAGCTGAACAAGTTGTAGTGTATGATTG
The DNA here is from genome assembly GCA_011680675.1 of Gymnobelideus leadbeateri. Taxonomy (NCBI): domain Eukaryota; kingdom Metazoa; phylum Chordata; class Mammalia; order Diprotodontia; family Petauridae; genus Gymnobelideus; species Gymnobelideus leadbeateri. The sequence continues at coordinate 68,912 of WOXC01006285.1, forward strand.
TGATGGCATAAGAAAGGATGAGCTCAATGATCTTAGGGAAGGACTTGCACAAAATAATGAAGAGTGAAATGAGCAGAACCAAGAGAATGTAGTGTACAGTTAACAGCAATATTGTTTTAGAATGACTTTGAGTGAATAAGTTATTTTGACTACTTTAAATACCCAAATTAACTGTAAGGGAGGTATGAAGAAAGACACAATCTACATCCAGAGAAAGAACTGATAAATAGAAGTATGTGTGGAATAATTTTATATACATATACCTGTTTGTGTCTAATGGTGGTCATCTGGGGGGAGATGAGAGAAGGAAGAAACAAAATTTGTATAAGTTTATTGTATATTTAAAAGGAATAGCAAGTTATACATAGTAGATATGCAGTTTCGTGTACAGTAATTTTTTTTACTATCCTGTGTTATGGAAATGCTTGTTTTATTTAATAAATTAAAAAAATAAATTTTTAAAGGAATGAAATGGGAAAGATTGTAATGCAAATAAATATATAAGAATGTATATGATCTATGAAAATCAAATTCCCTGGGAAGGGGTTTCACTAGGATCTGGGGGAAGCAGGAAAGGCAGTATTTGAGCAGAGACTTGAAAGAACCAGGATTTTCAGGAACTGGAGGTGAAGAAGAAGAGTATTCTAGGCTTGGGGGAAGCCAGTACAAAGGAACCAGGGTGTAAGGACTATACATCCAAGCAAAAGAGCTTATATTTATATTTGTATTGTTAAGTGGGGGAGGGTAACATAATCATACCTGCCCTTTACAAAAATCACCTTAGCAGTTTTGCAGAGGATGGATTAAATTGGGAAGAGTCTTGAGGGAGGGAGAACAACTAGAAAGCTATTGCAATAGTACTAATGAGAGGTGATGTCTCAGTCAGGGTGGTGGTTGTGTAACTAGAGTGAAGTCATTGTATCCAAGAGATGTTGTGGAGGTAGAAACAATATTTGGCAACTGATCAGATATTTGGGGTTAGCAAGAGTGAGGAAATAAGGATGAGAAGAAGGTTGTGAATCTGAGTTGCAGGAGAATGGTGGTCTCCTGACCTAGACAGTAATAAGGAAGCTCAAAAGAAGAGTGAATTTGGGAGGGGGATGTTGGGAAAGATAAAAAAATTCCATTTTTAGGAATGTTGAATTTGAGATGCTTCTAATCTGTCAGTTAACATTTATTAAGCATCTACTGTGTGTCAGTCACTGTGCCAAGTCCTGGGAATACAAAGAAAGGCAAAAGATTGCTCTCAAGGAACTCAGTAGTCTAATGGAGGAGACAACATGCAAACAATTCTGTACAGACAAGCTGTATACAGGATAAATTTGAAACAATAAATAGAGGGAAGGCAGTAGAATTAAAGGGAATTGGGAAAGGCCTCCTGTAGAAGGTAGGATTTTAGTTTGGATTTGAAGAGAAGCCAGTAGTGAGAAGAGCATTTCCAGCATAAGGGACCACCAGAGAAAATGCAGGGAGTGTCTTGTTTGAAGAATAGCATGGGGAGTGGGGGTGGTAATAAGGTATAAGAAGACTGGACATTGGGCTTTGAATGACAAACACAAGATTTTATATTTTATCCTGAGTGTGATAGAGAGCCCTGGGATTTATTGACCAGGGAGGTGACATGGTCAAGTCTGTACTTAAGGAAGATGATTTTGATAGCTGAGTAGTGTAGCATCCTGGGATGCTGATTTTTCTGATGATTCAACATTTAACAGTATCTTCAAGGGTAGAGAAGACAACAAGGGTTGAAAAAGGTTGGAAAAGGGTAAGGCTAAAGCAGACCTTCCCTTTGAGGACTTGTTCTTAACTTAAGGCAGTTTTTTCTTGTGTAGTATGTTTCTTGGGTAGTTCTATTTTTCAGGGTTTGTTCCTTATCCTTCATTTGCTAAAATAATGTGGAGAGAGAGGGAAGGTATATAGGATGAGTGATGGAAGAGAAATGGTTGTAGATAGAAGTGGCATTTTCCGAGATGAATTTAGGAAATTCTTATCAGTACTTAATGCTGGAGTGGAAGATTATAGGGTGAGAAAGGAATGAATATCCTTCAGAGCTTTTAGCAATTTGGGGATAACACTAATAGGCATCAGCATTATAGAAAGACACTCAATTCTCAATGCAGTGGGATTTCCAGACTTTGCACTTGGAACATAATTTTTGCCTATTTGAGTAGTATTTGTCACCTGAAATAAAATGATTATTGATTATTTTCAGAAAATAAGCAATGTCTAATTTTCAATGAAAATACTAAAGATCCATTTAGTGAAGCTAATCATGAAAATCACATGTTTTCAAGTCCTGATCACTGATTCTGGAGCTTAAACTTGGAATCTTACAACTGAATGTGAAGTGAAAAAGGATTGTGTAAGTGAAAAGGAAAAATAGAAGAAATTATTTACTTTAGAAATAAAGCAGAGAGAGAGAGAGAAAGTGAAAGAGAGAGAAGAGAGGAAAATGAGAAGATGAAGTTTGATATTTAACCTAGGAGTTTCATGCAAGGTATTTTGCCTTGCATTTTTACTAAGTAAACTCTAGTTAAACACACACACACACACACACACACACACACACACACACACACAACAAAACTTCAGTAAGTATGGTGTTGAGAAAACTTTATTTGTTGCTTTGCTACAAAGTATCACATAACCAAATAACATTAAAACCTTCAGTTGAGAAATGTGCAAAAATGTTTAAATACCTTGTCTAGCATTGATTACCACCAGATGCCAGGGTCAGTCTGGGAACATAATAAAGCACAGTAGAGAGTCATAGAATGAATGGTGCCATGTGAACTCTACCCCCTTCTTGTTCTCAGCAGAAAAAAAGGGGGGGCAGCTGCTTTAACCAAATAGACAAATGTTACTGATCACCACCTCATTGATCTGTGATCTGTCATGTAATTGAACATGTGATATTTATGATCCTGGGACAAAAAAAAAAAGTACTTCAGTAATTGTCACATAGGCAGCTCTTAATTATTTGCACCAAAGGACAGAATTTGTCCTATGTAATAGAAAACCCCAGAAAATTTACCCAGTTAGTTTGGGACTTCAGCAGACTTTACTGATCCAGGGACTAGGACTATAATTTCAGTCAACCTTAATGCTGTAATTAGGAGGAAAGTGTGTACCATTCTTGGACCAGGAACCCACCCTGTCTTTCTGAAGGGAATGGTTTGAGACTATGTATGGATATGTAATAATGGCTTATAAAGTTGGGTAAAGTATAACTTCTAAAAGCCTGTCCTAATACTGTGTGTGTATGTTCTTTTTTTTTTTTACCCAGTTTTGCTGGGTAGGTGATTCTTGGTTTTAATCCCAGCTCCTTTGACCTCCAGAATATCATATTCCAGGCCCTTCAGTCCCTCAGTGTAGAAGCTTCCAGATCCTGTGTTATCCTGATTCTGTTTCCACAATATTCAAATTGTTTCTTTCTGGCTGCTTGTAATATTCTCTCCTTAATCTGGGAATTCCAGAACCTGGCTATAATATTCCTAGGAGTTTTCTTTTTGGGATCTTTTTCAGGAGGCAATCAGTGAATTCTTTCAACCTCTATTTTGCCTTCTGGTTCTAAAACATCAGGGCAGTTTTCCTTGAGAATTTCTTGGAGGACGATTTCTAGGTTCTTTGATCATGGTTTTCAGGTAGTCCAATAATTTTTAAATGATCTCTCCTGGATCTATTTTCCAGGTCAGTGGTTTTTTCCCATTAGATATTTCCCATTGCCTTCTGTTCTTTCATTTCTTTGGATCTGTTTAATGGCATCTTGATTTCTCATAAAGTCACTAGCTTCCCTTTGGTCCATTCTAAATCCGAAGGAAAGATTCTCCTCCATGAGCTTTTGAGATTCTTTTTCCATCTGGCAGATTTGACTTTTTAAGGCATTCCTCTCCTCATTGCCTTTTTGAGCCTCTTTTGCCATTTGAGTTAGTCTATTTTTTAAGGTGTTATTTTCCTCAGTCAGGCTGTTGACTCTCGTTTCATAATTTTCTTGCATCATTTTCATTTCTCTTCCCAATTTTTCTTTCACTTCTCTTATTTGCTTCTTAAGGTCCTCTATGGCCTGTAACCAGCTTGTATTTTCCTTTGAAGCTTTTGGTGCAGGAGTTCTGACTTCACTGTCTTCCTCCTATTCCATGCTTCGATCCTTTTTGCCCCCAAAATAGGAATCTAATATTGGATTCTTCTATTTGTTTTGCTTCCTTTGCCTGGGCATGTTGCCACTCAATTACTTGACTTTTGGGCTTTTTGCCACAGTAGGACTCTGCCACCAAATGGGGGAGTTTCTGCCCCACACTCGGGTTTTCTCAGCTGCCTGAGGTATTAGTTGGGTGCCCTCTCTGAAGCTTCCACACCCTTGGGCAAGCTGGTCAAACACCCCAGGACCTCCATCCCAGATCCAGATCCAAGAAGGTTAAAGCACAGCTGGTCTGCCTACAGTCTGCAGGCCAGGAGCTGAAACTGCAATGTGGCACCAGCTGTGCTAAAGTGTCTCCACTGGCTTCTCGCCCTGGGGGCAAAAGCCAGTGCTCTCCCAACTGCTGGTCCCAAAGTCCACAGTGCACTGACCTCTCACTTTGTCCTTGGCATCTATGTGTTGATAATTCTGGAAAGGGCCACAGCTGCTGGTGTTTTGAAGTCCCTCCAGCCAGCTGCTGGTCAGGCCCACCCTGGGGCTAAAACCTTGGCTCTAGCTGGTATAGGGTCAGCTCCCAGAAAGCTGTGCTGACTGTTCCTTGCCAGGCTGCCAGGCTGTCATCAGTGGGAGGTTAGTTTCTCTGTGTCATTTTGTGTGTTTTGTAGCTCCAAAGTTTGTTCAGAGTTCCCTTTTACATGGATTGGGGAAGGTAGAAGCTAGAGCCACACAGAAGTACTGTTTCTACTCCACCATCTTGACTCTGTCCCTCAAGCTAGTCTATTTTTTTTTTTTTAAGCAATTGGGGTTAAGTAACTTGCTCAAGGTTACATGGCTAGTCATTTGATTTATGCATGGGTGCTCCTTTTCTGAGGCTGGATCTGATCTCGGGTCATCCAAACTCCGAGGCTGGCGCTCTTACTCACTGCGCCACCTAGCTGCCCCTTTAGGGCAATTGGGGTTAAGTAACTTGCCCAAGGTTACACAGCTAGGTTTTTTTTTTTTTGTTTGTGCGGATTAGGTGTTGGAGGCCGGCTCTGAACTCAGGTCCTTCTGATTCCAGGGCCGGCGCTCTATTCACTGCGCCACCTAGCCGCCCCATAGTCTATTTTTTAAGGTGTTGTTTTCTTCAGTTTTTTTTCTGTCTCTCTTAACAGGTTGTTGACTTGCTTTTCATGATTTTCTTACATCATTCTCATTTGTCTTCCCAATTTTTCCCCCACTTCTCTTACTTGGTTTTCAAAATCCTTCTTGAGCTCCTCCGTGACCTGTAACCAGTTCATATTTTTTTGAAAGCTCTTGATGTTCTCACTTTGTTGTCTTGCTCCCGTTCTATGCTTTGATCCTTTTTGCCCCCAAAAAGGAAGTTATAGTCTCATTTCGTTTCTTCTGCTTGCTCATATTGGCAGCCAATTACTTGACTTTCTAGATCTTTGCCATGGTAGAACTCTGCTTCCAGAATGGAGAGAGCTTTGTCCCAAGTTGCTGGGGTTTTTACAGCTGCTGGAGCTATTAAGAGGGCACCCTCTCTACAGCCACCACAAGCTCTGTCACACTGGCCACACACCCCAGGACCGTTACCCAAGACAGCAATCCAGATCCAAGCAGGTTAAATAAAGCAAGAGTGATTACCCTCTGAATGGTTGCTTGGTCGCCCCACTAACTACAGGCTAGGAACTCTGGAGGCAGCCACACAAGCGGCTGTGGCACCATAATTTCTGGCCCTGGGGGCAGGGGCTGAACCCGCACCCTCACTCTTCCAACAGAAGTTGCCTGTTCTAACAGAGTTGCCTACTAACCTTTTACTTTGTCTTTGGTGTTTATGGGTTGAGAAGTCACTCTCCTGAAGTCTGCTCCAGCCTCACCTGGTTTGGGCTGCCCCAGGGCTAGAACCTCATGACTCATGTGGGACTGTGCTTGGCTCCCAGCTCAGTGCGATAGACCCTTCCTGTCAGCCTGCCAGGCTGCCTTCATTGGGAGATTTGTTTCTCTCTGTCACTTTGTGGGTTCTGTAGCTTTAAAATTTGTTTAGAGCCATTTTTTTACATGTATTGGAAGTGATTGTAGCGGGAGCTCATGCCAAGTTTGTGCTTTTACTCTACCATCTTGCCTCTGCCCCAAATGTGTTATTTCTTGTAACAAAGAAAAATAGTTAAGCAAAACCACTTGACATATCAACAGCATCTGATAACAGCATATGCAACATCTCACATTAATAACCTAATCAGACAGCTCTTCTTCAGTACTAGGATTGCTAATTACAGTTATATAGACCTGATCATTCAAGTGGGACTTGTATTCAAGCTCAACTATGAACAGGAACAATGGATTGAATAGTGAACACTCACATTTAGAGAGAAGGAGAAAAAGCCAATGAAAGAGACAAAAGAAAAAGGAATAGGAAAAGTAGGAGCATTGGGATGAGAAAACATCTTGGCATCCAGAGGATAAAAATCTCAAGGAAAGGAATGATCACCATCATGTTAAATACTTCAGAGAATTAAAGAGAATGAGTATTGGAAAAGGTCAGTGGATTTGCCCATTAGAAAATAATTTGTGACTTTAAAGAGAATAATTTCATTTGAACCCTGAAAGTGTCAGCCAGATTACAGTGGAGGACATAGCAACAAAATGTAGGTAGAGGGCATAGTGGTGCTCACCCTTTTTATTCCAGGACTTCTTTGCATTCTTAAAATTATTGAAGATCCCCCAAACAACTTCTGCTCATGTATATTATAATTATTGATATTTACCGCATTAGAAATAAAAATTCTAGGGGGCGGCTAGGTGGCGCAATGAGTAGAGCTCCGGCCCTGGAGTCAGAAGGACCTGAGTTCAAATCCAGCCTCAAACACTTAACGCACACACAAACAAAAACCTAGCCGTGTGACCTTGGGCAAGTTACTTAACCCCAATTGCCCTCCAAAAAGCAAAAAAAAAAAAAAACCAAAACAGAAATAAAAATTCTAGTATTATTATGAAAGCAGTTTTAATTCTAGTGGACCCTCTGAAAAGGTTTTGCAGACCCTAGAGACCCTAAGCAATAAAGTGAAATCACCGTATAGTGATATATACATATACCATTTAATCAAGAAGTTTGGCTGTGAAAAGAAGAGAAATAAGAGAGTAGTTAATGTGGTGAGCAGAATCAAGTGAAACTTTATTTGAAGTAAAGAGACCTGTTTGTGTTTGAAGGTAAAGGGAAAGAAGCCATGGGTGAGAATAGGATGAGAATGCTAGAGAAAGAAGGCATAATTAAGGGAGCAAAGTCGAGGAGGTGGTGGAAGGATATTGGCTACAAAGCTCAAGTGTAGAGATTAATCTTAGAGAGGAAGAGGGTACTTTTGTCAAAGTCAGAAGAGAAGAGTTTTTCTAGAATTTTCTCCCCCTAGAGCTTCAGCTATTTTCAGTGTTGGGAAAAATTGTAATAATATTGATTTTTAAAATGTTAAGCTATCATTAAGTTAAGTGGCTAGCAGGATAAGAGAAAGTTTACTGGTTAATTAACAAATAGTATCTAAGGACAACTATATCTGAGGTGCCTTGCAGTCCTCTAACAGAGTGTGTCTGTATTTCACCTCCTAGCTCTCTTTTCTATTCAGTGTTATGATTGTTTTGAGTTTGGGATGTCACAAACTATCCCTATAACATCAGATAAAAGTAATATAGGAATGGAAAGAACACCCATGAGGCTTCCTCAGCTGACTGCTTGAAAACTGGCTGCTCTATGGAATTGATTAATATCAATTCCAAAGATTGTTGTCCCTGTTCTTGCTTTTATTTCACCCCCACTTTACTGCTTTATGAGCAGGAGCAGCTCAGTGCATTGCTGAGTGCTAGAATTCTGCAATCAGAAAGGTAAGTGAGGGACACAGCAGGGAGAACGAGTATGGTGGGATTGTGATGTGAGGGAAGTAGGTGATGTTCTCCGGTGGGAGGTAATGAGATTTCTATATGATGGCTAAATGGGGGATGGGACAAACAGACAGCTATCGATATGATTGCCAGTTGTGAGCTTGTTGAAGATTATCAATTACCTTAATCAAAAAACCTAGATGTTGAATGTCTTCATGTCAGTGGCTTTCCCGTGATACTATCCATGTCAGCAGAATGGAGTGAGAGAATAGAATTAATGAATTTTTATGGAAAAATCACAGCTTCCAAGGAGATTTTTCAGAGGTCTATAACCACTCTGTAGAAGATAGCTATGTTGATTATCTTTTTAAGAGTAATTAGATTTATTTGGAAATTCTACATACTTTTAAAATAACTATTTACCTTAAGTGTCAGATTTGTTTTCTAGCACTGTTTTTGTCCTTGATCATTAGGATACTATTAATTTCTGTCGGCAGTGGGGAGCCATGGAAGATTTAATAAGATTGTTATTGTTTGAGTTTAAATGCTGATGACTTCCTGCATGCAAATTAACCAAGATTATTCTTCAGGAAAAACTCTTACTGAGAGGAGTATATTAAGTCACTAAATGCTTAATAAATTCCTAGCTTGTCCCTAAATCTATATAAGGTAAGAAAATTAATGTTCAATGGTAATTTTAGGACTTTTTCATCTGATTTGTCCTCAGATTTTATGTGACTCCTGCTATGGATATAATCAGTAAAAATGATTTTCTTACCCCAAAAGCACAATCCTCAAACAGTGTGAAGGTTAGATTAATTTTAAAAAATTGTAGGTCATTTACAGATCTTGAATACTTCTTAATTGATTGGCTAGCTCAGTGCTATCCAGCCAGCAAATGAATACCATCTCCAGGCCTTTTTTCCTCCAGGCTGCCCTATCTTCTATTATATGAGGTTGATCTTGTTCACTGGCTGTTGTTACTCTGAACACAGCAGCCCCTCCTCACCATTCCAATTGTATCTCAGACCCCTAATCTGGTGGTAGCATCAAATTGGTACCTTCATGCATATAGTTTACCAGACTGGGAACAGATCAGGACTGGGACCTATTGTCAAGTTGAGAAATTGAGGAACTGAGAATATGTGGGAGAGGGTGAGAGTGTGTGGGTGAGGGGTATGAGTTGGGGAACAGGTTCAAGAGAAGGTAAGGATATAAGAGGGATCTGAGTGATGGGTTATGTGAATGAGTATATAAAAGAGAGGATGAGGGAATGTGTGAGTGAAGAGGGAAGAGAGAGAGGGAAGACTGTGTGGGAGGCAGAAATGTGACTGAGACCAGCATGCTTCAGAAGGTGTCAAGTGGCTCCGATTTGAATGTGACCTGCCCCACCAAAGAAGTTACTAAATTATTGTACTATTTAATGCTTTCTTAGCAGTACTTATCTCTTATACAAAAATAAAATGCAAAATTAATTTTTGTATATTCATAGAACACTTTCTCTGGTCTTTTCAAAACAGGCCACTATAAGATCATAGATTTAGAACTGGAAAGGAGCTCAGAGATCATCTAGTCTAAGCCCCTCCTTTTATAGATGAAGAAACTGACACCCAGAGAGGTTCAGAGTTATCCTTCTATCTCACTGTACCCTCTGGTTCAGAGCTCTCATTTTACATTTGAGGAAACTGAGGCCCAAAGATATGATGTTACTTGCCATGGTCACATAGATAGCAAGAACTGATATTTGAACTGAATGCTATTATCTTTCTGTATTGTTTTTCCTCACATCATTGTGATCATCACATAAATTGTTCTGTTTCTGTTCATTTCATTCTGCAGCAGTTCATACAAACCTTCCTACATTTCTCTGAATCTGTCATATTCATATTTCCTACAGCACAATATTCTATTGTATTCATATGCCACACTTTGTTTAGCCACTCCCCACTTGATGAGTAACTTTTTTCTAAGAAGCAGTTGCTAAAATAAAAAGTGTCCCTATAAATACTCTTGTGCATATGGGTAATTGCCCTCTAATATTGACCTCCTTTGGAATATTGCCTAGAAATGGTATCATCACTGAATCAATTATTGTTTAGCTTATGAATAGTTTAGTGGTAGGGTTGAATTGTTTTTTTTTTAATGTGGAGGGAGGTTATACTTCATTTCTAATTGTTTTCCAGAATGGTTGAATAAATTCACAGTTCTACTAGCACTTTATTAGGATGCCTTTCCTCCCACATTCATCCAACAATTGCTATTTTCCTCTTTTTTTTTTTTTCAACTTGATGGGTATGAAGTAGAACGTCAGAATTGGAAGAAAATACCAATTGTTTGTGTTTGTTAACAATTGCAAAGTTTTGGGGCGGCTAGGTGGCGCAGTGAGTAGAGCGCTGGCCCTGGAGTCAGAAGGACCTGAGTTCGGATCGGTCTCAGACACTTAAAGCACACACAAATAAAACCCTAGCCGTGTGACCTTGGGCAAGTTACTTAACCCCAATTGCCCTCCAAAAAGCAAAAAAAAAAAAAATTGCAAAGTTTGCAATAAAAAAAAGATTGGGAACTTAAGGAAAATAGAAAAGATTAAGAACTTTTCAGTGCTAAAGAATCAACAAAAGATAGGGGGGAAATTACCCCAAAGGAACAAGACTTGGGATTAGAGAAGCACACATTTCTATTGGGTAAAGTTAGCACAGTAATATCACCCCCCCCCTCCATTTTGTGACATTGGAGCAAGAACCAAGAAAACAAAAAGAATCTTTAGTTTGTTAGGGATTTCAAGCTTTCATAAAAAGATCAGAACTAAACCACAAATCTTACTTTCAATATCAAGACCCAAAAGAAACATAAACAAGTAAAAAGGGAGAAATACATAATAAGGAATTCAACAATACTAAACTATTTACATCCCTCACAGGAAGATGATACTTGGAATTCTTAAAAATTATATCACTAATAGTACAGTTCAAAGGAATACACATAGACAGATGGTAGGGTACATGGTGAATTTGAAGAATAACATAAAAAAATTTAAGGAATGAGAAAGAGGAGTACAGTGGGTATAGAAGGAAGGGAGAGGTAGAATGGGGTAAATTATTTCACTTGAAGAGTGAAAGACATTACAATGGAGGGGAAGATGGAAAGGTGGGTGATGAGCATTGCTTGAACCTTACTCTCATCAGTATTGGCTCAAAGAGGAAATAATATACACAATCAGTTGAATATATAAATCTATCTGTGTGGGACATGAAGACCCTAACCAATAATTCACGGACACTCAGAAAGTTGTAGTAAAAGCAGAGGAGTCTTTATTGTGCTTTTTCAAGAAAGGGCACTCCCAGAGCACCTAAGATGGCGCCTACTGAGGAGTGCAAATTGCAGAAGCTCACAGATTTCTTTTATCATAATCCTAACCCCACCTCCAACCCCTTTACCATTGGTTGGTAAGGCAAGCTCATAATCTTCTTACTAATGCTAACTAATGGACACAAAACAATCTCAATCCATTACCATAATTATTACTAATGAGGCTCTAATTTTGTTAGATAACATACATAATACATGAGGTTTGCTAAGCAAGTGCAGTAACAACCCCAATACTGAACTTAGTTACAAAGTATAAAGAAGAAATAAGAATCTAACAGGATGTTCAGAATGGGGAAACTTCACTGCAAGTCATCTCTCGAATTTCTTACCCAACAGGGAAGTAGGAGGGGAGGAGATCAAGTTAGGGGGCAGTGGGGACTGACAGAAGGAAGGGCAGATCAGGGGAGATGGTAGACAGAAGCAAAACACTTGTGAGGAGGGAAATGGTGAAAGGAGAGAGAGGGCAAATGAGAGGAAGAATAGGATGGAGGGAAATACACAGTAATCATAACTATGAATCTGAATGGGGTGAACTCTCCAGTAAAACAGAAGCAGATAGCAGAGTGGATTACAAACCAGAATCCTACAATATGTTGTTTCTCAAATATATAGATAATGGAGTCAGATTTATAAGAATACAAGCCATCCCCCAAATGATAGTCAAAGGATATGAAAAGGTAGTTTTCAGATGAAGGAATTAAAGCTATCTATAGGCATATAAATCATTTTTTATTAGAGAAATGCAAATTAAAACAACTCTGAGATACCACCTCACATATCATCTTGGCAAATATGACAAAAAAGGAAAATGATAAATGTTGGAGAAGATGTGGGAAAATTGGGACATTGATGAGAGATGTTGGTGGAGTTGTGAACTGATCCAACCAATCTGGAGAGTAATTTGGAACTGTGCCCAAAAGGCTATAAAATCCAGCAATACCACTACTAGGTCTGTATCCCAAAGAGATACTAAAAAAGGAAAAAGGACCTACATGCACAAAAGTATTTATAGCAGCCTTTTTCATGATGGGAAAATATTGGAAATTGCAGAGAGGCCCATCAGTTGGGAAATGACAGAACAAGCTGTGGTATATTAATGTAATGAAATATTATTATGCAATAAGAAATTATGAACAGGCAGATTTCAGAAAGTCCTGAAAATACTTGTATGAACTGATGCAAAATGAAATGAGCTGGACCAGGAAAATATTGTATACACTATCAGCTGCATTATGTGATGATCAACTATTAATGACTCAGCTCTTCTCACCAACACAAATGATCCAAGACAAGTATAAAGGATTCACAAAGAAAAATGCTATCCTTATCCAGATAAAGAATGATTGACTCTGAATGTAGATTGAACATATTTTTTTCACTTTTTTCTTTCTCATGGCTCTTTTTTATCTGTTTCTTCTTTCACAACTGTGACTAATGGAAACTTTTTTTACATGATAGCACGTGTAAAACTATATCAAACTGCCTACCCTTTTCAGAAGAAGGGAGGGGAGGGAGAAAACTCAAAATCTTGTAAAAATTAATGCTGAAAATATTTTTGACATGTAAGTGGGAGAAAAATAAAATACTATTAAAAACATTTTGAAGTAAGTTGTTCTCAGTTTTGAAAAGTTATATTAGCAACTTTAAAATAGTTTTCAGATATTTGTGATATATTTGAATTTGGAATATTACATTCCGTTTAGGTTGATGAACTTTAAGAAGAACATTAGACCTAGAAAAGGTTCAGTGTGAACAAATGGATTAAGTGGGAGAACTAGATTAATGAAATTTGGTCTGATTTCTTTATCTGACTTTTTTCTATATATACTTTCCCTTGGTCTGATCAGCTCCCTTGAGTTCAATTATTTTCTCTGTGCCAGTGACTTCCAAATCTAGCCCCAAGCTCTCTACTGAACTCCAGTCCAACCAAGTGCCTATTGGGCATTTCCACCCCAGGCATCTCAAACTCAATATGTCCAAAGCTAAACTCACCATATTTTCTCCAAAAAACTTCTCCACCTTCCATATTTTCCTATATTGCCTATCGGACTTATGGATAGGTGAACAGTTTATTAATAAACAAGAGATAGAGAACAGTGTAAGATACAGAAAGGTTAATTTCAATTACATTAAATTAAAAGGTTTTTGTACATTTTTTCCCTTATTCCTGTTAATGGCAGATCTCCAAACTTCCACTCATGTAGGCTTGTATTCTTGGAGTCATCCTTGACTCCTTCTCTCTCAACTCCCATATCAAATCAGTTTCCAAGTACCGTCAGTTTTACCTGACAATAGCTCTTATTTCTTTCCTCTTTCCACTCATAGCCTTTACCCTAGGCTAGGTCTTTATTACCTGTTGCCTGTACTACTATAGTAACTTTCTGAGTAGTTTATCTGCTTCCATTCTCTCCCATACTACTGACAAATTGATATTCCTGAAACAAAGATTGGAATTTTCATCTTGTCATCCCCTTTTCTCAGACATGTTCAGTGACTCTCTAGGGCTTCTAGGATAGAGTTCAAATTCTTCAGCCCAGTATTATATATGAGGAGCACAAAGAAGGCTGCCATCTTCCCTGAACTGTTGAGTATGGGAAGGAGATGATGTCTGACAAAGTTGGAAAGGTAGATTGGGACCCGGTTCTAAAGAGCCTTAAATGCTATTTACATCCCTATACAGGAAGATGATACTTGTAATTCTTAAAAATTATATCACTAATAGTACAGCTAGAAGGAATACATATAGATGGATGGTACGGTATATGGTGAATTTGAAGAATAATGTAAAAAAATATTTAAGGAATGAGAAAGCGGAGTATAGTGGGTACATAAGGAAGAGAAGCTTATATTTCATTCTAGAGGCAATAGTAAGCCATCAGGGTTTATTTGGGGGGGAAGGGATATGGTCAGATTTGAACTTTAGGAAAATCACATTGGCAGCTATGTGAAGTATGTCCTGGAGAAGAGAGAGACCTGAGGCTGAGAGACCAATTAGGAGGCTGTTGCAGTCGTGCAGAGAAAAGTTGATGAAGGCTTTATGGCCATCTTAGTAGAGAGAAGGACAAATATGCAAGAGATACTGGGGAGTTAGAAATGATAAGATTTGTCCACTGATTAATAAGTGGGGTGATGGAGAGTATGGGATGGAATCAAGGATAACACCAACTTGAAAGCTGGGGTGATTGGAAGGATGGTAGTGCCTTTGGCAAAAAAAGAGGAGTTAGGTGGAAGAGTGAGTTTGGGGAGAAGGATAATGAGTTTTGTTTTGTCCGTGTTGATATGCCTCAGGGATAGCCAGTCTGAAATATCCAATAGGCAGCAAGAGATGTATAACTGGTACTCAGGAAAGAGACTAGAACTGGATATGTCAATTTAGCAGTCATCTGCATAAAGGTGATAATTAAACCTGTGGGAGCTGATGAGGTCACCAAGTGAAAGAGTATAGAGAGAATAGAATAAGTCCCAGGACAGTCTTGAGGTACAGCTACAGTTAAGGAGCATGATACAAAAAATGAACCAGCAAAGGAAACTGAGGAGTGCTGAGAGATATGGGGGGAACCAAGAGAGATCAGTGTCATGAAAACCCAGAGAAGAAAATATCCAGGAGGATCAAAAGTGGCAAATGCTTCAGAGGGGTCCAGAAAGATCAGGGTTGAAGGTGGGTCATCAGATTTAGCAATTTAAAAATTATTGAAAAGGGACCTTCACAACAAAGTGAGGTAAGTACTCCAGATGGTATTATTCTTATTTTACAAATGGAGAAACCAAATCTCAGAGAGGGGAAATGACTTGCTAATGATGACATAGGTATAAAGTATCAGCAGTAAAATTCAGACCCAGATATGTCTTGGCTCTAGTTCTAGCATTCTTTTCAGTCTGACTCATTAGACCATCAGTGGATAGATAGTCTTCCCAGCTGAATCCGGGACATGGACCCTCTCCGTAAGGCAGTGAGACTTACCATCTGGAGCAAGACTGTGAATCAGGCTCAGCTGCGTAATTGGGCACTGTCACTGTGAGCAGCATAACTGCCACATTTTGTCTGTGACTTCATTCAAAATGGTTAGGAAGCATTAGAGGTTAGGTTCACTGGGAAGATTTCTCAGGGCAGGTATTCTGGCTAATCAGTCTTCACCTCCCTCC